>NW_024121247.1:317892-358566 GCF_016745375.1 Pimephales promelas
TGGACCAAGTGTTCGGACCCCGTTCCAGGGGGCGCTGTCGAGCCCCCCTGCCACGCCCGGGTACCAGCTTCAGCCCGGCTCTGATGGCCGCGGGTTCTGACCCGTGTGCAAAGTTTCAAGAGTTTTTCGAGCATGTTAAGGGCCCCAAAAGTGCCCGAATAGTCGTTAGAAAATAAAAGAAAAAAAAAAAAAAATAAATATAGCTGCGAGCAGCAAGCGATGGCGGGCCCAAGCCGGTGGCACCGCAACCCCCGGCCACGCGGTTCCTTTAGTTACCTAAATGCACCCGGGTGGCGGTGCCGAAGGCTTTGGCCCTTTTATGATTAAATGTTAAAACGGCTTGCCATACTCTGTCATTTCGACTAGTCACATTATGTTACAGATATCTTAAATGATAATACAAAACTATCCAAATGTAATTACGAATAGACAGAAAGACGTTGTTGATATCTACAATGTTAATTCCGGACAGGCAAAACTTAGCTTTTAAATTGTTAAAAGGGCTTGCCATACAGGGACGTAGGCTCAGAGAGGGCTCACCATATTCAAACCAAAATATCTGACTTCCTCTTGGTCCGAGCTAATGACTATGTATTAGAAAGTTGTCCGGCTTGAGGAGTACAATGTATATAGCGATTTTTGTAACTGTAGATAAAACTAACAACCCCACTTTTGTCAAAAGGTGGCGCTATTTAGTCCTTGCACTATGCCGTTTCTGAAACTTTGCACATGTCTACTGGCTAATAAATGTGATGTATCTGTTGAGTTTCAAGCAATTTCAATTTCAATTTCAATTTGACTGTTGAAAAGAAGTGCGCCGATTAGATACTCAGGATCGGTATCGGCTCTGACACTGCCATCTTTGACGAGGCTGATTCAAATTCTATATTGTGCATATATACTATTCTATGTTAGGCACAAAGGCACAAAAACTTTCTAAAGTACCATAAAGTTTTTGTGTTACTGTATTATTAGTGTTCTGAAGCTATTATGTGATATAGAAATTAATATTTAAGTCATTAAATTCAAGAACACAAACTTTTCCCTCTCTGCGCCTGTCAGTCATTCTCCATTCAGCATTCAAACAGCACGTCACATTCGGTTACAGTCAATGATGAAACGATCTTCAAGATGATTGAATGTTAATCCTATTATACTGGATCTTTAAGATAAAGGTCTAAAGGTCTATATTTTCGAATGAAGAAACTTTTTCTTGCTGGACTTTATTGCTGTAACTTAACCGTGTTACTTTCTACCGGGTGTCGGACGCTGTCGGTTTAGATCACAACACTAGAGTCAGAGCACTATAATTGTTCTTCACGCACACAGTAACTGAAATTTAAAACCTTTAAAAGAAAAGGCTCAATAAACTATTGCATAGATAGATAATGTATAATACACTGTTCATAAATATGTATTTCCTTTGTGCTTTGAACTTTTCAATACGGACTCACTGCGCTGTAACTTCATGTGGCTTCAAGCACATCATTCTCCGCTCGGGATGCACATAAGTGCTTTGTGCTGCACCGTATTGGAGCCGTAATATCATAATGCAGTGACGTAATGACAGATTATTAATTGCCTTTCAATTATATGTTGCTGCGTCATTAAACATCTGTCCTATGCATTTCAAACATTTATAGCAGCCATGGCTATATTTTTTTATGATTTTTGTTATCTTGTTTTTCATGAATGTATTTTTCAAAATAAGAGCAATGTGTATTATCTATTATTAATATGGTTTATAATAGCATTTTTGTCATAGATTATGACAAAGTAATCATATGATCCACCAGCGAGGAACCAGCAGAACAGAGTGAACATTCTTTCTGTTTAGTTCAATCCTACTTAATAGGAATTTATTTAAAATGCTCGCTCTACTCCACACCATTAATGTCTTGTGCGGACATCCGTATTTCGACTTTCGTTTTAAGTAAGCGATTTAAAAGCTCCCAAGTCCCAGCGGAGTCACACGTTGATTAACCGGTGGGAATATACACAATAGGCCTACCTGATATTGAACACAAGAGGGCAGTAAAGCACTACGTATGACTCAGATTATTATTTTTTTATGAATTTTACAACAATTCTGGCTGTTTTTGAACGTAAACATAATTCTTAAATGAAAAAAAGGAAAAAATTGGGGAAGTTATAATATTTGTATAATTTAATTTAGAAACAAATGATGTATAATTACATTTTTAGAAGATATGAGGCTTTTAGTGTTTACTTTTTTGACATTACTTTAATCTTTTGCCATAGTTGCACATGTCTACTGGCTAATAAATGTGATGTATCTGTTGAGTTTCAAGCAATTTCAAGCATGCTAAGAGTCCCAAAAGCATCAAAAAAGAATGTTAAAGTTTGATTCGTTGCCACGGCAACAGTATCAAAGATATCAAAAATTCATTCACAGGTCTACATCTGCCGTGTATTTACATTATACAGATGAAGTTTGAAGCAAATCGGTTAAAAATAAGAGAGTGGTTTCAAAGCATTTTGAAAGTGACACACTTCCTGCTGCCAGTTGGTGGCGCTATAATTTTGACTCACAATAGTCACATCCATGTGATCGGTCTCTTACAGCGAAAACACTGCTGAAGTTTCATCAAGATCAGTTAATGTATGCTGAAGTTATAACACACATCCTGTTTCATGTTTCTCGCCATAATTTCGTTTCCTCGCCACGGACAAACCGTTCGAGATATAAAAAATCCCTTGGCACTTTTCATCCTTAATGTCTTGACTTCACGCTGATCGAGTTTTGTCGAATTTGGTTCAGTGCTCTAGGAGCAATACTTTAAATTCCATTGCATGTGTTTTAAACACAACCCTAAATAGCCGTCTTCCTGTTGGGCTGGGGTAAAAAGTAAGAGTGTGAAGTAGGCTATATATGAAACGATGAGATCTATATGTGTACCAAGTTTCATATTATTACATGCAAGTGTGTTTGATTTATGGACCAAATTTTCAGACCAAGTTTATTGACCAAGTTAATCTGATTAATAAACTAATTATATAAAACTATTGTCAATGCACTACAATTAAACTAGTTATATGTCTTTACTTATAAAAAATAAAAATAAAAACTTATTTTAAAAATACCAGGCTTGAGAAATGTATTTTCTTTATGCAGGTCATACACACAGCAGTGAAATGGTTAAGCCCCTCCCCCTGCACACTCACACACACACAGACAGCCAGCCAGCCAGCAAAGACACAGAGACATGTAGGCTCAGAGTGGACCATATTCAAACAAAAATATCTGAGTTTCTGTGGGTCCTAGCTAATAAGTGTAAATTAGAAAGTTGTCCGGCTCGAGGAGTACAATATACATACCAATTTTTGTAACTCTAGTTAAAACTAACAACCCCACTTTTGTCAAAAGGTGGCGCTACTGAGCCCTCACCACGCCCGTTTCTGAAACTTTGCACATGTCTACTGGCTAATAAATGTGATGTGTCTGTCGAGTTTCATGCATTTTGAAGCATGCTAAGGGTCTCAAAAGCATCCTAAAAGCATCCTAAAAGAAGGGTAAAGTTTGATGCGTCGCCACGGCAACAGTTTCAAAGATATCAAGAATCCATTCACAGGTCTACATCTGCCGTATGTTTACATTATACATATGAAGTTTGAAGCAAATCGGGTAAAAATAAAAGGGTGATATCAAAGCATTTTGAAAGTGACACACTTCCTGCTGCCAGTTGGTGGCGCTATAACTTTGACTCACAATAGTCACATCCATGTGATCGTCCTCTTACAGCGAACACACTGCTGAAGTTTCATCAAGATCAGTTAATGTATGCTGAAGTTATAACACACTTCCTGTTTCACGTTTCTCGCCATGATTTCGTTTCCTCGCCACGGACAAACCGTTCGAGATATCAAAAAATCCCCTCGCAAACTTTCATCCTCAATGTCTTGACTTCACGCTGACCGAGTTTCGTCGAATTTGGATCAAAGCTCTAGGAGGAGTATTTGACATTCCATTGCGAGCGTTTTACAAACAAACCTCAATAGCCGACTTCCTGTTGGGCTGGGGTAAAAAGTAAGAGCGCGAGGTATAGATGAAACGATGAGATCAACATGTGTACCGAGTTTCATATTATTACATACAAGCGTGTTTGAGTTATGGACCAAGTGTTCGGACCCCGTTCCAGGGGGCGCTGACGAGCCGCCCTGCCACGCCCGGGTACCATCTTCAGCCCGGCTCTGATGGCCGCGGGTTCTGACCCGTGTGCAAAGTTTCAAGAGTTTTCGAGCATGTTAAGGGCCCCAAAAGTGCCCAAAAGGTAGTAAAAAATAATAATAATAATAAATATATGCAGAGCTAGGGCCTTCGCCCCCAGGGCTGGGCCCAAGCCGGAGGCCAATAGCCCGCGCCTTTAGGGCTTGGGCCCAAATGGTAGGTACCGCAGCGCTTTGGCCCTATCGCTGCACCGCAACCTATATTTTATTTATATAAAGCCGGTGGCACCGCCACTTTGGTGCCTTTAGGTTATTCTGTATACGTGTATGTAATAAAACCCCCGCTTTGACTATCAAAAAGAAGTGTATTGTAGAGCTTGCATCAATGCGGACTCGATGCGCTGTGCGCTGTAACTCCATGTGGCTTTAAGCGCATCATTCTCCACTCGGGATGCGCATAAGCGTTTTGTGCCACACTGTACTGAGCCTTTCATATCATAATGCAGTGACGCAATGACAGATTATTAATTGCCTTTCTTGTTCTGTTCCATCTATTATATGTTGATAATAGATAGGACAGAGCACTAAAAACCTCAAACAAAGCACTAAAAACTTAAGCTGTTTGCTGTGTAGTCTGAGAATGAGCTGTTTGATTTGCACCCTCTTCCTCTTCACTGTCCTCCATAAAAACCAGCTATCCAGGTCCATGTTGTTCTAGAAAGTTTGTATGTTGCTGCCTCAATTAACATCTCTGCTATACATTTAAAACATGGCTATATCTAAAATAATTTATCTTTTTGATTTTTGTTATCTTGTTTTTCATGAATATTTTACAACAATACAAAGAGCAATGTGTATTTTCCAATAATATAGTTTGTAATGGCTTTTTTTGTCATAGATTATAATCATATATTTTTTGGATTTGTTATTTATCTTTATAATGAAGTTGTCTGTATTAAGTAGATTGTGTTTAACACACACAAGAGTGATTTATTAGTTCAACACATAGTTATAGAAATTCTACTTTATCTAAAAAAACCCTGCACTTTATACACACACACACACACACACACACACACACACACACACACACACACACACACACACACACACACATAAAACATGTAAATAAAAATACCAAAAAAAAAAACATCAAATGTGTTTTTAGTCAGAGTATTATTTTATACAGAAACAAATATTTGTAATTCAGATAAGAATGAAGTTAGTGTTTTAAAATCTTAAGGAAAACAAATATATTGAATGAAAGCAATCTATACATTTAAAAGATGGGGGTTATATGCCTATTTTGTCATTTAAAAATATTGTTATGCAAAATTGTTATGCAAAAAGACAAGGACTTAGAGACAAGGACTTGAAGGAAAAATCACAGCCAGCCACACACACACACACATAAACACAGACAACAGCCCTCCCCTCCCCACACACACACACACCCACACACACACACACACACAGAGAGAGAGAGAGACAGAGAGAGAGAGAGAGAGAGAGAGAGAGAGAGAGAGAGAGAAATCGCAGGGGAAATAAATCCATTCAAACTACAATATCTGACTTTCTGTTGCTCAGAGCGAATGACTTTAAATTGGAAAGTTGATCGGCTTGACGAGAACAATATACGTGGTAAGTTTTGTAACTGTAGGTAAATTGAGCAAAGTTATAACACACTTTATGTGTCCTTTTTTAGTCATAAAATTCATTTCCTCGCCACGGCCAGACCGTTCGAGATATCAAAAATCCGTCCGGAATTGAGCATCCTCAATGTCTTGACTTCATGCACACCGAGTTTGGTTGTGATTGGTAAACACATGCATTGTGATTTGATGTATTTCTCCTAGGACAATTATTCAAACAACCCATAATTCATAATTCATAAATAACTTCCATTTGAACTGTCATAAAACTTAGAGCACGAAAGTTGTTTGGCCTGATGTGATCTATAATTGTACCGAGTTTCATATTAATTCATGCAAGTGTGTTTGATTTATGGACAAATGTTCGAATCCCAGTCCAGGGGGCGCTGTCGAGCCGCCCTGCCACGCCCGGTTACCAGCTTCAGCCCGGCCCTGATGGCCATGGGTTCTGACCCGTGTGCAAAGTTTCAAGAGTTTTCGAGGATGTTAAGGCCCCCGAAAATGCCAGAGAAGTCGCACACAGCAAATAAAGGGTTAAAATTAACCTGACAGGCGCCCCTCCTCTCACTCACACAGAGGGACACTGAGAGACTGGCAAAATTCTGAGATTTTCTCTACATTCAAACAAACATATCTGACTTTCTGTGGGTCCTAGCTAATGAGTGTCAATTAGAAAGTTGTCCGGCTCGAGGAGTACAATATACATACCGATTTTTGTAACTGTAGATAAAACTAACAACCCCACTTTTGTCAAAAGGTGGCGCTACTGAGCCCTCACCACGCCCGTTTCTGAAACTTTGCACATGTCTACTGGCTAATAAATGTGATGTGTCTGTCGAGTTTCATGTAATTTGAAGCATGCTAAGGGTCTCAAAAGCATCCTATAAGAATGGTAAAGTTTGATGCGTTGCCACGGCAACAGTTTAAAAGATATCAAGAATCCATTCACAGGTCTACATCTATCGTATGTTTACATTATTCAGATGAAGTTTGAAGCAAATCGGGTAAAAATAAAAGGGTGATTTCAAAGCATTTTGAAAGTGACACACTTCCTGCTGCCAGTTGGTGGCACTATAACTTTGACTCACAATAGTCACATCCATGTGATCGTCCTCTTACAGCGAACACACTGCTGAAGTTTCATCAAGATCAGTTAATGTATGCTGAAGTTATAACACACTTCCTGTTTCACGTTTCTCGCCATAGTTTCGTTTCCTCGCCACGGACAAACCGTTCGAGATATCAAAAATCCCCTCGCAAACTTTCATCCTCAATGTCTTGACTTCACGCTGACTGAGTTTCGTCGAACTTGGATCAAAGCTCTAGGAGGAGTATTTAACATTCCATTGCGAGCGTTTTACAAACAAACCTCAATAGCCGACTTCCTGTTGGGCTGGGGTAAAAAGTAAGAGTGTGAGGTATAGATGAAACGATGAGAGCAACATGTGTACCGAGTTTCATATTATTACATACAAGCGTGTTTGAGTTATGGACCAAGTGTTCGGACCCCGTTCCAGGGGGCGCTGACGAGCCGCCCTGCCACGCCCAGGTACCAGCTTCAGCCCGGCTCTGATGGCCGCGGGTTCTGACCCGTGTGCAAAGTTTCAAGAGTTTTCGAGCATGTTAAGGGCCCCAAAAGTGCCCGAATAGTCGTTAGAAAAATAAAAAAAAAAAAAAAAAATAATCGGAAGGAAAACAATAGGGCCTTCGCCCTTTCAGGGCTTGGGCCCTAATAATCGCAAGGAAAACAATAGGGCCTTCGCCCTTTCAGGGCTTGGGCCCTAATAATAATCGTTAGGAAAACAATAGGGCCTTCGCCCTTTCAGGGCTTGGGCCCTAATAATCCTAAGGAAAACAATAGGGCCTTCGCCCTTTCAGGGTTTGGGCCCTAATAATCCCAAGGAAAACAATAGGGCCTTCGCCCTTTCAGGGCTTGGGCCCTAATAAGAATCCTAAGGAAAACAATAGGGCCTTCGCCCTTTCAGGGCTTGGGCCCTAATAATAATAATAGAAAAGAATAATCCTAAGGAAAACAATAGGGCCTTCGCCCTTTCAGGGCTTGGGCCCTAATAATCCCAAGGAAAACAATAGGGCCTTCGCCCTTTCAGGGCTTGGGCCCTAATAATCGGAAGGAAAACAATAGAGCCTTCGCCCTTTCAGGGCTTGGGCCCTAATAATCCCAAGGAAAACAATAGGGCCTTCGCCCTTTCAGGGCTTGGGCCCTAATAATCCCAAGGAAAACAATAGGGCCTTCGCCCTTTCAGGGCTTGGGCCCTAATAATCCTAAGGAAAACAATAGGGCCTTCGCCCTTTCAGGGCTTCGCCCTTTCAGGGCTTGGGCCCTAATAAATAATCCCAAGGAAAACAATAGGGCCTTCGCCCTTTCAGGGCTTGGGCCCTAATAATCCTAAGGAAAACAATAGGGCCTTCGCCCTTTTAGGGCTTGGGCCCTAATAATAAATAATCCCAAGGAAAACAATAGGGCCTTCGCCCTTTTAGGGCTTGGGCCCTAATAATACCAAGGAAAACAATAGGGCCTTCGCCCTTTCAGGGCTTGGGCCCTAATAATCCTAAGGAAAACAATAGGGCCTTCGCCCTTTCAGGGCTTGGGCCCTAAAAATAATCCCAAGGAAAACAATAGGGCCTTCGCCCTTTCAGGGCTTGGGCCCTAATAATAATAGAAAAGAATAATCCCAAGGAAAACAATAGGGCCTTCGCCCTTTCAGGGCTTGGGCCCTAATAGTAGAAAAGAATAATCCCAAGGAAAACAATAGGGCCTTCGCCCTTTCAGGGCTTGGGCCCTAATAAATAATTCCAAGGAAAACAATAGGGCCTTCGCCCTTTCAGGGCTTGGGCCCTAATAATCCCAAGGAAAACAATAGGGCCTTCGCCCTTTCAGGGCTTGGGCCCCAATAATAATAGAAAAGAATAATCCCAAGGAAAACAATAGGGCCTTCGCCCTTTCAGGGCTTGGGCCCTAATAATAATAAATAATCCCAAGGAAAACAATAGGGCCTTCGCCCTTTCAGGGCTTGGGCCATAATAATACTTTTTTAAATTAAATTAAAACTTAGGTGTAAATGTCCAGAGATTGTCTTCTTAGTTCTGAGCTTGGTCATTTTTGTTAATGTATTTCACTGCTTAGTGGTATTTGAGAAGCAGATTTTAGAATCAACATTACAGAAACAAAAAGAACAGATCCTAGTACTTTGCAATTGATTTGTTCTTCCTCACTTGAAAGCACCGACCACCACTGCTCTGTATGTGGTCACCATAGAAATGTTCTCTTGTCAATGCAGTTAAACTTGAAAGTTTCTCTTTTTCAGATTTAAGATGTCCTCCAATCCACTGGCCGAGGCAGAAGAGGATGTGTTTGGTGAGTGACCTCTCCTGTCTGCCTAACCCTTCCCCCCTCCATTAATGTCCAGATCTTCATTTCCACACTCCTAATACACTGAGCGCATTACAAGAGAGAGCAGCTACAGTCTGGCCTCTAAAAGCACCAGGGGCTACTTTTCTCTGTGAATTTTTAGATGCCATCTATCATCTCAATGGGAATTGAGGTATTAATGGTAGATTTAATGGGCATAATCAAGAGGCTGGCTTCATGGGATTTTAGTACAGGCTTTGAAGGTGCAGCCTTGCTTAGTCAGTGTCTACGTCACTGCAGGAATTAGTGCTGAGATCTGAAAACAATTTTGGAGAATGAAATAAGAGTAGAACCATAAGACAGGGTGGCTCCTAGAAATATTAAATATTTATGTGCATGCCCTTACTCCCCCAGACCCAATAAGCAGCCTAACCTCATAACATGCATTAGTGCTGGTCACTTTTTTTCAGCAGCGCTTGTTCTGAAAGAATTTTTTTTAATTAATATTTCCCATAGGGATTTGTTTAAGTATACACAGTGTACAGTATATACAGTATATGTATATACACTATATATATATATATATATATATATATATATAATATAATAGTAATATATACATATTATATAGGGATTTGTTTAAGTATACACAGTGTATATACTGTATATGTATATAAACTATAGGTATATATATATATTTATATATATGTAACCCCTCACACCCGAGTCCTACTCGCCCCGCTCTGAGCGGGCCTCGAACCCGGGTCTCCGGCATGAGAGTCAGGCACTCTAGCAAGGAGGCTAAAGACTGCAGCCTCTAGCGTCTATTGCTAGAGCGTCTATTAAGATCGGGGAGTGAGGTTTACTCGCACAGCAACTACTAGCTGGCCTCCGTTACATATATATATATATATATATATATAATTTTTATTTATTTTTTGTATTCAGATGATATGGCAAGATCGACATGATAACAACATTTGTGTTGCTTCATGCAAGCACTTTTGGTGCAATTTTCTTGCTGAGACATTTTTATTTTCAACAAGAATTCAGCTGTTAAACATGATTATTTAAAAAAATGCATGGCTTTAGTAAAAGTACATAACCTTG
This sequence comes from Pimephales promelas, assembly GCF_016745375.1. Next base: position 328,213 of record NW_024121247.1, read on the forward strand.
ATTAACAACCTCACAACTCAGTAGGTCTGTAATTAAAGGTTTACGTTATCATTAAAAATCATTTTACCTTTGAAGTAAAATTACACTCTATAGAAGACCCCTCCTCACACGGTACAATGTTTCAGGTTGTACCAGGTCCTGCCGTATAGGCCGCTGTACGTGAGCTGTATCGTTTAGCTGTCAACCCTCCCGTTTTTTCCGGGTTTCTCACGTATTTTATCTCTGTTCCCGCTGTCTTCCCGTTTTAGTATTTTCCCGTAAAATATCCCTTATTTTTACACTCTGATTGTGTGAGACGTACAAGCTCGGACATATTCGGCTTGAAGTCGTTCATACTCGGATGCAGCGCCGCGCGTGCTGGTCGGAGACACACTGGCTGCGTGCGTCTCAGCTGTGTGGCGTGACCATTTTTATTTTACGTTTTTTATTTCGGCTTACATGTTAACAGATTAGAGCTTGCACACTGCCTGCGTGACACGCGCAAACGCGTGCATGCTAGAAATAGAACCAGAGAGATGCCTATTTTTCACGCGACACGCAAGCGTGTAAGCGTTTCCAGGCCCAAAAAAACAATGTTTATATGTCAAAAATTTCCATTATTTTTGCCTTTATATATTTTCATGTAATTTTTTTTAAACAATCGAGTCCTGGTGTCCACTACTGAGGTCATAGCATAACATAGGAATAAAATATCTTTTTTTTTTTCATTTGTTTCTTATGCTCTTAATAATGTAAAAAAAAAAAAATACTTATTTTGGCGATGGATTCCGGGAAATCTCCCTTATTTTCAATGTTCAATGTTGACAGCTGTTCGTTCCGACAAACGGGCCACTACATTTTCTTTTGCTCACTATGTTTAACGTTCATAAAAGGTATCCAAACAAAAAGTTCTCCACGCATTATCCTGCAGTTAATGAGAAAGTGTAATTTATTGGCGCACTACAGGGGTTGGACAATGAAACTGAAACACCTGGTTTTACAACACAATAATTTGTTAGAATGGTGAGGGCCTCATTTTGCATCCAAATACAGCACCAATTGACAGATAGAAGTCCTTCACAGTGACCAGAGGGATTATGAGCCGTTCCTCTTCCAGAACAGTGTCCAGGTCACTATATGATGCTGGTGGACTCGCTCCTCCAAAACACCTCAATAATATTCAGATCTGGTGACTGTCAGACCATGGGAGATGTTCAACGTCACTTTCATCTTCATCAAACCCTTCTGTCACAAGTCTTGCTGTGTGTGTTGGTGCATGATCATGCTGATACACGGTTTGAGCATCAGGTGCTCATGATCCTCCAGAAGGGTTTGGTAGTCCTCGGCAGTGTCGTGTCCATCAAATACAATCAGGATTGTCATTCCTGTGAGGTTTTGGATTTTCCCGTCTCTGATCACTCCCTCATACGTTTTGACATCTCTGCTGCTCCACCTCCACCCATATCCACTGCCCATCGGCGTCGACGCCTTATTACTCCATCTACAGCTGAGGACTTCACCACCGCCTTTTCTGCTTCTAACATAACCTCCACTGTTGAAGTGACCCCGCATCTATCTCCAGAGTTTCTCCTCTCCTCATTCGACATCACCTGCTCCCGGATTATGGACTCAGTTGCACCCTACAGGGTGAAGTCTGCAAATGGCTCTTCGGACCCTTGGCTGAGTGAGGTGACATGGACCCTCAGGCGACAGTGGAGGCAGGCTGAGCGGAAATGGAGAAGAGACAGGCTGCACGTATCATTGGAGGTTTTTAGAGACTGCCTTGTCATCTATCAGAGAGCCGTGAAGGAAGCTAAAAGTCAGTACCTCTCTAAGCTTATTAATAACAATAGCCACCGTCCTGGTATTTTATTCAGTACTATAAACTCTGTTATAGATCCAGCCCCTGTTGTATTGAATGATGCTTCAGTTAATACATGCAATGTTTTTAAAAAATATTTTATTGATAAGGTCCAGTCTGTTAGGCAAACTATCATACCAGCCCCTGTTGTCATTGTTCCCTCCCAGGCGACGCAATGTGTGCTGGAGAATTTTGAACTGGTTTCTGTTGTTGATCTTAAAAAAGCTGTTCATGACTTGAAGCCTACCTCCTGCCCTCTAGATACTGTTCCTGCTAGAATTCTGAAAGAAGCCATCGACATCGTATGCCCTTTCCTGGTCTCCTTCATGAATAGCTGTTTTAGTCTGGGCGTTGTTCCCAATCCTCTCAAGCACGCCATTGTAAGACCTCTTCTTAAGAAACCAAACCTTGATCCTTTAGTATTGTCTAATTTTCGCCCCATATCCCATCTGTCATTTTTGGCTAAGCTTATGGAAAAGCTTGTCTTCTCCCAGCTTCAGTCATACCTCGATCTGCATGGTATGGGGGACAAATTTCAATCTGGGTTTAAGTCTAGACATAGTACAGAGTCAGCCTTATTGAGGGTTCATAATGACATTCTTAGAGCCATGGATAACAAAAACTCAGTGGTTATGGTGCTGCTTGACCTTACGGCTGCTTTTGACACCGTCGACCATGCAATACTCATCGACCGGCTCCAACATGTTGTGGGTCTACAGGGCACGGTGCTAAAATGGTTCTCGTCATATCTCACCAACAGAACCTTCTCAGTAATGATTGATGACTTCTCCTCTTCAGCTGCCCCTTTATCATCTGGTGTGCCCCAGGGCTCTATCTTGGTCCTTTACTGTTTCTCTCTTTATATGCTGCCACTAGGTCAACTCATTTCTAAACACAAAGTTCAGTTTCACTTCTATGCTGACGACCTACAAGTCTACCTTCCTGTAGTCTTGAATAAACATTCAGCATTAGATCCCATCCATAACTGCATCCAGGACATTAAACGGTGGCTCTCTCAAAACTTTCTTCATTTGAATGAAGGTAAGACTGAGTATATATTTTTCACCCCGGACTCACCTTGTAGCTCTCTTAATTTTGGCCCTCTCACGCCCCAGTTTGCATCCACTGTACGTAACCTGGGTGTTGCTCTTGACAATAGATTGCATTTTGACAAACAGATTAGTGCAGTAGTTAAGATTAGCTTTTTCCAGCTGAGGCTCCTCAGTAAGGTGAAATCATTCCTGTCCCGTGCTGATCTAGAAAGAGCCATTCATGCATTTATCAGCTCAAGGCTAGATTACTGTAATGCCCTCTACACTGGGCTTAACCAATCTCTACTCAACCGTCTTCAGATGGTTCAAAACGCAGCAGCCCGTCTCCTTACAAATGTCCATAAACATACTCATATCACCCCCGTCCTCTGTTCACTTCATTGGCTCCCGGTACGTTATAGGGTGGAGTATAAGGTCCTCATGTTTGTTTTTAAGGCCATTAATGGTCTGGCCCCGGCATACCTCTCTGAGCTGCTCACTATATACCAACCTGCCAGAACCCTCCGCTCCTCTCAGAGCACCTCTTTGATTATCCCCAAGTGTAGATACAAAAAGTTTGGAGGCCGATCTTTTGCCATCCAGGGTCCTACTTTATGGAATGCCTTACCTGCTACCCTACGTAACATAACTGTGTTTAGTGTTTTTAAATCACAATTGAAAACATTTCTTTTCAGGAAGGCTTTTAACACGTAATCATTTGTTTTGTTTTTAGTGGTTGTGTTAGTTATTTTGTTGATTGCTTTGATTAGCTTTATCTTGCAATTTTTATATACTTTTATCTTTTTATGTATTTTATGGAAAGCTCTTTGTGCACCTTTCTGGGTGTTGTAATGGCGCTATATAAATAAAGATTGAATTAAAATAAAGATTGAATGATATTGGAGCTCAAACCATCACTGATCCACCCGTGCTTCACTCTGAAGATTGGCCGCCAGGCATATAGATGTGAAACCTCCAACATTGGCCAGTGTTTCAGTTTCATTGTCCAACCCCTGTATATTGACTGCGTATTGAGACGTATTGAGAGATAAAAAACTGTTGAGCTAGATTTTCAACCAATCAGCGTCGAAAATGTAAGTAGGTCAAAGCCAAAATCAAGCTAATAGGTGCGTTCGACATCGCCTGCAGCTGGATGCAACCGATCGGCGAGAATAGCCGCGTGCAGGCGGGGAGGAGCTGCAAACGGAGACGTAAAGTCGGACAATGGGCTTTATGCCCAGCTGCACTACTTCCTGAACTTCAGCCAGCTCCTTGTTTCCTGTCTGCCATTATTGGCCAAATTTATTAATTTAGGTGTACCTGACCTCAGTAGTCATGGCAACAATAATCAGACACACCTGAATTAATCAATTTGGACAATAATGGCAGACAGGAAACAAGGAGCTGGCTGAAGTTCAGGAAGTAGTGCAGCTGGGCATAAAGCCAATTTCTGGTTCCCGTAGTGACCGCTCACGTGGTGTTTGCATGGTTATACCACAGCTGAAGTGAAATAAGTGCAACATTTGCCAAATTAACAGATATTTCAGATATTTCAGACACATTTTCATTCAATACTTTACTGCTTCATACAGCAACTGTTTGAACTATAATAAAGTTCAAAATAAGCCTATAATCAATGACGTGGAATCAACGTTTTTTAATCAGTTTTATTTTGATAAACATGATAAACATGACACAATATAACATTGCAACTACATGAAAACAGTGTTTACTGTTATAAAATACTGATTTGTGAGTTTTACTGGAACTAAAGGTGTGAGAATAAACACGAAACGCACGTGATCGTTGTCATGCGGTGAATCCGGCGAATCGTGGAACAGCTGTGACATCATCAGAGCTTGTTCAGCCGCTCTTGAGAAGCTGCGCTGGCCGAGTCCTCCGGCTACTCTCGTATCGCTCTCGCGGTACTTTGATGGCATACATACATCACAGTCACGTGGAGTCAGCGCTGCATCAAGTCGGACAAAATTTCTAACCGGCATGCACTGTTTCAAGTCAACCGCCGATCGGTCTGCGCAGAGCTGCATGAAGTCGAACAAGCCTTTTATCTACGCACATGTAAACATGGAGGAGGACGTAAGCAGCGCATCTTCATCTGATAGCGGCGATCAAGCTCGATTAGATTAACACCCGTAAAGTGTATTTTTCATGTCGGAAAAGATGGTGGGAAAGGTATAGTCCTTTACTGAAGTTCAATGGGAACAAATCAAGCAATGTGCGAAGGAATGGCTCAAAACGTCGGACACTACGGAGCTAGCTACGGTATTGATCCCATGTTGCAGGTAAGTTACTTTCATAGCTAACATATCAATATTTTTTCATTATTTTTGGATGATGCTAATTCACAAACGTCCCGATCAGAATCCTGATAAAAACATCTACGCGATGAGAGACGTTGTCCTCCGTTGCTTGATCTGTTATCTGGGTGAAAAAGAGGATGACCTCATCCAGTACAATGTAAGTGACTAGAATTAATCTATATATTTATGGGGTTTTGAGAAATGTACTGTATATGTGCATTGTTTTTATTTTACCACAGAATAGCAGAGGCTAGGTGGGCATTGTCACTCGATGCACAATCTCAGTGATTTTGTTTTCAGCAGCGATGAACCTTCTCATTAAAGTCCCCCTCCGATCATATTTTGATCTATTTTATAAACATTCCCAGTGGTCTTTAAAATATGATTATACCATTTTTAGCCAAAATCACAAAACCTGTGCCGTTTTATGGGACTTCACTTCAGCAGAGCGGCAGTAGCTCATTAGCAATTCGCCTCTGGGTTGTGGGCGAAGCCGTTGGCACGGAGACGACCCTCCTTGGCCCTCCTTATAATCCCAAATTATAAGCAACTCAAATGTTTTATTAATTTATTAGTTGTTGAGTCTTAAGTTCAGGCTATTGCTGTCTGATTCTGTTAGTTCACCTCACCCCCTGATCCGAGACATTCATTCCTTTGCAACTTCATATTTATCAGGTTTGTTCTCTTCCTCTTGTGTCTCGATACGTTAGCTGTCGACTCGTCAGTGTCTGACTCTGATCTGTCTGCTGGGCCGTGCCGTGTGTGATACAGAAGGACCGGGAAGAGTAATGATTAGTTCATATTTCGAGTCTCGAGTTCAGGTTTGGCCGCGTCCGAGTCTTTCGTTCTTCCTGTCAGTCCCATAGACTAGAGGCTATGCTGTCAGTACCGGAAAGAGAAATGATTAGTTCATCTCTCGAGTCTTCGGGTATGAGTCGTTCTTTTGTCACTTGACCGCTGGTATCTCGCATGAAATACATTAGTTTCGTATTATTGACTGCGTCTGAATGTATATTGTTTTATATTTGTAGGCATTAATTAAATAACAAGTTCCATATTGTCCCTGTCCATCTCATTTCTATATTGTGCATCTGTGGTGTGTTTTATTATATATTATACATGAATTAACTACTATTACAGTATATTATACATTATCTACGTGCTTGTTTGTAAAATGTTTAGGGAATATCAGTATGGAGGGAGGGGAGTATGAGCTTGTGGCCCCACCCAGTGGAGTTAATACGTCACAACTTTACGTCTTTTTTAGCCGGCATTTTAGCGTCTGCTACTGATTCACAGCCATTTGAATGTAGAAATACTCAAAAATGCAACTTTGAGCTTATTTTTCTCAAGAAACGCCCTCTAACATTAGAAAAATGACACAAGAACATGTTAACACCTAGAAAAAAAAAATTTTTCATCGGAGGGGGTCTTTAAATCAGCAGAAAAGTTGCGTCGAGGCGCAGTGTTGGCAAGTGGCATCCAGCAGATACCTATAAGAGCATTTATGGACGACCTCACCATCACGGCAAAATCAGTACCTGAAGGGAGATGGATCTTGGAGGATCTGGTTGAACTCACCGATTGGTCAAGGATGGATTTCAAACCAGAAAAGTCCAGAAGCCTGGTATTGAGGAAGGGGCGCATCCAGGACCGGTTCCGCTTCAAGATCAAAGATACCATTATCCCAACGGTCCTAGAGAGACCGGCGAAGAGCTTGGGGAAATGGTATAGGGCAGACCTCAATGATAAGCAGAGTGTGAGGGAGATGATTATCCAAGCAGATACCTGGATGACATCCTTAGAGAAGAGTGGCCTACCTGGCAAGTATAAGGCCTGGGGTTACCAACACGGGGTACTTCCTAGGCTGCTCTGGCCATTGCTTGTTTATGAGGTACCTGTCTCTACCGTCGAGGGATTGGAGAGGAGGACTAACACCTATTTGAGGAGGTGGCTGGGCGTCCCATGAAGCTTCTGCTCCATCTGGGCATCCCAAGAAGCTTCTGCTCCATCATCCTTCTGCTGCAGCTTCCAGTGACATCAGTGGTCGAGGAGTATCAGGCGACAAAGACACGCCAGGCCATGATGCTGCGTGACAGCAAAGACAAAAGAGTACGCCAAGCAGGCATTGTTGTCAGGACAGGTCGTAAATGGTCAGCCAGCAGAGCATTGATGGAGGCTGAGGATCAACTGCATCATGCTGACATCGTTGGGACAGTAGCTCTGGGCAGGCTTGGACTGGGTTGCTCCACCAGAATAAGCTGGAAAAAGCTGACCCAAAAGAACGTTGTGGCATGGTGCAGAGAGAGGTCCGTAAAGCAGAGGAGGAAACCCGGCATGTCAAGGCTGTTGCCATGAAGAAACAGGGCAGCTGGACAAGATGGGAGGGCGTGCGAGAAAGGGCCCTGACGTGGCAGGATATCTGGAATATGGAAGGACATCGGATAAAGTTCTTGATGTGTTCTATCTACGATGTCCTGCCTACTCCATCAAACCTCCATATTTGGGGGATAGCAAAGAACCCCGGCTGCACGCTGTGTGGAAAGACAGCCAATCTTGAGCACGTCCTTTTAGCATGCCGGTCAAGTTTGGCAGACGGGAAATTCCGGTGGCGTCATGATAAGATCCTGTCTCGGTTGGCGGATGGTGTAGAACAGGCAAGGAAGAATCGTAAACCTCCTCCTGATGGGCACCACTTTATCCATTTCGTCCGGACCGGAGAGAGCACTGCAGCAGTACGGAGGAGTAGAGGGGTCCTGGCCTCAGCAAACGACTGGGAGATGCAGGCAGACCTGAAAAAGCAGGTCAAATTCCCGGAGGAGATGGCACTCACTAGCCTCAGACCAGATATTGTACTCTGGTCTAGAGGTACCAAGCAGGTGGTACTCATAGAGTTAACTGTACCCTGGGAAGATAGGATGGAGGAGGCATATGAGCGCAAGCTCAAAAAATATCAAGGCCTTATCCTCGAGAGCAAGGAAAAAGGATGGAAGGCCTGGAATCTACCAGTAGAGGTCGGCTGCAGAGGTTTTGCGGGACAGTCACTCTGGAGAACACTCAGATTGCTGGGGATTGAAGGGGTGGCCAGGAAATGGCTAATAGGCAGTGTCACTGAACAGGCGGAAGCAGCATCAAATTGGATCTGGATACAGCGGGAGGTGCGGTGGCAGAGCAAACCTGTTGAAGGACTAAAAACGGCATAGAGTTGGGTGGTGGTCAGCGGGGGTAGATCCAGGACGCTGGATCTGCTGTCGAGCCCTCCCGAGGTGTTATGGGCTTAAATCGACGAAACACCAAGGAAAGGGGGTGCCCATCTGATGACCGGCTGTAGCCACCTAACTCTTGCAGTGTTGAGAGATGTAGCCCTGAGCTGGCCCTGGGAGAAGTTTGGTGCTTGGAAGGAGAGGAGAGAGCGATGCCACTGGCTCACAGATGGGGCAGGGCAGAGTACCTGTAAAGGTGGGCCAGTTGCGATGATCACATCGTTTTTTGCATATTTATAAAAAATAGAAATGCAACTTAATATAATTAAATTATATTTATTTTATTTTATTTATTTATGTATTTATTTGACAGGGACAATGCAAACAAACCAGTGGAGATTTCTTTAAGACTGCAAGGGAAGCTCAGCTTCCCCTATAATGTCAAAAAAATAATGGTCAAATGTGTACTATTGTGTTAACATTTTATTGAGTAAAAATGCGTTAGAACACGGTAATCTCGAAGACGAGTTTGTTCAGAATAAGCTACAAATAGCAAGTCGGCTGACTTGATCTCCTTCTCATGCATACCTGTAGCGCGTCACAGTGCATGCATTTTCCTATGGCATTTCCCATTGAAGCTCGGCGTCCATTGACTTCAATGGGGCTGCTTGAACAGTTTTTTTTTCAGCGCTGTTAAACTAGACGGTCATTGGATAAATGCTGCGATTATGTCCCGCCCACGGACGCCGGGCGTCTCTGGGGTGAATAGGGAAGTGGGCTGGCCTGGCGTCCGGGCGTCCGCGTGATGATTGGAGGATTGCATCTCCCTTTGATTGACAGCGATTTCACCCAATAAAAAAATCGCTGACGCGGACGCTAGTTTAAAAGACTTCGAGCTCAGTCTCGTCGCGGATTTTGTGTGTATTTTACTCGACAGACGAACTGCTTTAACATGTTTTTTAGTATTTGCAATTTTCATCAGATATTTCACAGTTCAACCTAATTCCCACATTTCTTCCGTCGATGTCAGGTGTCTTGTTACATGTGCGGGCGTGGTGTTTGAATCACGGCACATCTGTCTAGTTTGGTTTCAGTTTTGTGTTGGGATTTGGACATGCATTCTCTGCGTGTTTGTTTTCGGTTGTGAGTGCACAGGATGACCTTATGGTCGTATGTGTAACGTTAGCGTTCTGTCTTGTCGTGTTCGCTCTGTTCAGTGTGTTGTGTATTGTGTGGCACATGGTTTGTGTTTACATCGGCCGCGTGCTTTCATGTCATGTTTTGTCTTGTGCTGTGTAGCACACAGCTTGTGTTTTACACTAGCTGTGTGCTTTCATGTTGTCATGTTCTGTGTGAATACGTGTCTTATGAGTGTTCTCATCGTTCTTCAGGTCTCATTTTGTTTGAGCAGAATTGCTTTTTAATTTGTTTTATTGGTCATGTGTTTTTGTCATGTTTGGTATGAGCACATGGCTTGTGCTTGTCATGTGTTTTTCCTTGTGCCATATGTGCTTTCCTGTCATTGTGTCGACTCCCATCTTGTTTCCTGATTATTAGTTATTTTGCCCCACACTGTCCTCCCTCGTTACCTGCCTTTTTTGCTCCCAATTTATTCCCCTTGTTTTTTTTTTTTTTTTTTTTAATCAATAAAATAAAGCCCATCAACTCTGCATCGAGTCTTCGCTCTTTTCACCATCCCCACCCCTGACAGTCGAGTTTAAAAAAGAAGAAGAAAAAAGAGCTTCCCCTCTTTGAAAGACCAGCAGCCGCCACTGAAACAAACATAGTGTCAAGACCAAGCATGTCACTGAAGTGTTGCACATAAAGTTTATAGCTATTGCTAATTTTCAACTCCTGTCCCTGGAAGGGCTTTCCCAGATAGAAGGTGACATTACCGTGACCATAGGTAATGTTTCCTAAAAGTTCTCTAAAGGTGACGAACATTCCAAACCTTTTCAGAACATTAGGGACGTTCCTGAAACGTCCTCTTTTGGTAATGAAAGTGCTGCAGTTCAACGTTCCTTTAATGACTTTAGGGGGACATTCCGTAATGGAAATCTTATGGTCACATCACAACGTTTCAATCAAAGCGTTCTCATATGGGTCTAAGTTGGTCCTATTTTAACGTTCCTTAAATGACTTTAGGGGGACGTTCCGTAATGGTAATCTTATGGTCACATCACAACGTTTCAAAGAGGACATAATCAAAACGTTCTCATATGGGTCTAAGTTGGTCCTATTATAATGTTCCTTATAGGACTTTAGGGGGACGTTCCGTAATGGTAATCTTATGGTCGCATAATAACGTTACAAAGAGGATGTAATCAAAACGTTCTTATATGGGTGTAAGTTGGTCATACATTGACATTCTTTATGTGACTTTAGGGGAACGTTCCATATTGGTTATTTTATGGTCACATACAACATTACAAAGGGGACATAATAAGGACGTTCCCATATGGTTGTCTGTTGACCATATGATAACTTTTTGTGACTAACTTAATGAGAACATTCTAATATGGGTCTAAGCTGGTCAAAAAAATAACCTCCCTTATAGGACTTTAGGGGAACGTTCCATATTGGTTATTTTATGGTCACATAGCAACATTACAAAGGGGACATAATAAGGACGTTTCCATATGGTTGTCTGTTGACCATATGAGAACGTTTTGTGACTAACTTAATGAGAACATTCTAAGATTGGTCTATGTTGGTCATAAAAATAACCTCCCTTATTGGACTTTAGGGGAACGTTTCATATTGGTTATTTCATGGTCACATAGCAACATTACAAAGGGGACATAATAAGGACGTTTCCATATGGTTGTCTGTTGACCATATGAGAACGTTTTGTGACTAACTTAATGAGAACATTCTAAGATGGGTCTAAATTGGTCATAAAAATAACCTCCCTTATAGGACTTTATAGGGACGTTCCATATTGGTTATTTCATGGTCACATAGCAACATTACAAAGGGGACATAATAAGGACGTTTCCATATGGTTGTCTGTTGACCATATGAGAACGTTTTGTGACTAACTTAATGAGAACATTCTAAGATGGGTCTAAGTTGGTCATAAAAATAACCTCCCTAATAGGACTTTAGGGGAACGTTCCATATTGGTTATTTTATGGTCACACAACACAACATTACAAAGAGGACATAATCAATGCATTCTCATATGGTTCTAAGTTGGTCATACAATGACATTCTTTATGTGACTTTAGAAGAACATTCCATATTGGTTATTTTATGGTCACATAGCAACATTACAAAGGGGACATCATAAGGACGTACCCATATGGTTCTCTGTTGACCATATGCGAACGTTTTGTGACTAACTTAATGAGAACATTCTAACATGGGTCTAAGTTGGTCATAAAAATAACCTCCCTTATAGGATTTTAGGGTGTCATTCCATATTGGTTATTTTATGGTCACACAACAACGTTACAAAGAGGGCATCAGAGCGTTCTCATATGGTTCTAAGTTGGCCATATTATAATGTTCCTTAAATGACTTTAGGGAGACGTTCCGTAATGGCAATCTTATGGTCACACAACAACGTTACAAAGAGGACAATCAGAGCGTTCTCATATGTTTCTAAGTTGGTCATATTATAACGTTCCTTATTCGACTTTAGGGGGACGTTCCGTAATGTTAATCTTATGGTCACATAACAATAGGGGTGCAACGGATCAAAAAACTCACGGATCGGATCGTTTCTCGGATCAGGGTCACGGATCGGATCATTTTTCGGATCAGCAAAAAAAAAAAAAAATTCCCCCAAAATAACTGTAATAGCCTACTGACAAATTCTTTAATAATAAATAGACTTAACATTATGATATTCTGTTTTATTTTAACTTCACAGGGTTCCAAACTGAAAGTTGAGGGCAGCATCACCTCAAATGAGAACTCACAGCGAGTTCTACAAAAAAAAAAAAAAAATTCTGGTAGCACTGGGCCTGACATTATAAATCACTAAGCTTAATAGGGTGTAGATGAAATTAACTTAGTTATTATCATTTATAATGTCTTAATATCATCGTACTTTTTTCATTTTAGGACAATCTTTAAAGGATAAACAAAAAATGTGTTGGTAATCACATAAAAAATTCAAAAAAATAAAACATTTATTTATGATATTATTGAAGTGCTGGGAAAAGATGTGTAGTAGGCTACTTGTAAGCATTTGACTATTTCTTACACATTATCATATATAGGCTGATTTGTGGTCTGAAAGCCTTCTTTAAGTGTTTCTCCTGGTTTCCACGTCAGCTCTGTTTGATCTGATATGGTTTATAACAGAAACCTGCGCCGAATCGGAGTGTTTCTAATTGGATCTCGTGGTGTTGATGTTATTAATTCTGAGGCGAATTCAATGGATTTCTTCACTGGAGCTCATCTCCTAGTAACAGTGTTGCGTGAGCGAGATCGGCCCGCGACTGTCAAGTTCGGGGCTTTATTTTGTCAATGGATCGCTGCTGCTGCTCCGACCACGGTCCTAATCATAAACTAGATTAAAAAGTTCGTCGAGACAAACTTTAAGTTGGCTTGTGAAAGTTTGGAACAGAAAGTTTGAAGAAGTTTAAAGTAGTTTGAAGTTTAAATTAGTCTAAAGTTTAAATTAAGTTTAACCTAGTTTAAAGATAGATAGATAGATAGATAGATAGATAGATAGATAGATAGATAGATAGATAGATAGATAGATAGATAGATAGAGATAGAGTTAGAGAGATAGATAGATAGATAGATAGATAGATAGATAGATAGATAGATAGATAGAGTTACTATTGTGGTTGCTATGGTGTTGCTAGGCAGTTACTAGGCTGTTCTTGGTGGTTGCTAGGGTGTTGCTAGGCGGTTGCTAGGGTGTTCTGGGTGGTTGCTATGTGTTGCTAGGCAGTTGCTAGGGTATTCTGGGTGGTTGCTATGGTGTTGCTATGTGGTTGCTAGGGTGTTCTGGGTGGTTGCTATGGTGTTGCTAGGCGGTTGCTAGGGTGTTCTGGGTGGTTGCTATGGTGTTGTTAGGCAGTTGCTAGGGTGTTCTTGGTGGTTGCTAGGGTGTTGCTAGGCAGTTGCTAAGGTGTTTCTTGGTGGTTGCTAGGCTGTTGCTAGGTGGTTGCTAGGGTGTTCTGGGTGGTTGCTATGGTGTTGCTAGGCAGTTGCTAGGGTTATCTGGTGGTTGCTAGGGTGTTGCTAGGTAGTTGCTAAGGTGTTCTGGATGGTTGCTATGGTGTTGCTAGGTTGTTGCTAGGGTATTCTGGGTGGTTGCTATGGTGTTGCTAGGTGGTTGCTAGGGTGTCCTGGGTGGTTGCTATGGTATTGCTACTTGGTTGGTAGTGTTCACATATGGTTACTATAAAGTATCCATATTAGCATTTAGCTATTCACAGCTAGCATGTTTAGCATATTGAAAGTCCTGTGTGCTAGCATGAGTCAAAAGACCCAACCCCCATCATGATACAATGTTCTGATTCTGAGATATAGCTGTTAAAAAATGGTTGCTAGGGTCTCTCTTTGGTTGCTAGGGATTGACTTGACAGCTGCAATCATGAAACTCCAAAGGCTGCTTGTCAGTATGAATGATTTAAACCAACCCCATCTCTATACATTGTTCTGATGCAGAGATATAAATCTTGCTTAATGGTTGCTAGGGTACTCTGTTTAGTTGCTAGGGAGTGGCTTGGCAGCTGCCAGCGATGAATCTCCAAAGGCTGCTTGTCACTATAAATCAACTCTCATGACTCTGTGACATTCAGAATGGAAGATATCCCTCTTTAAAATTTGGTTGCTAAGGTGCTCGTTAATTGTTGCTAGGGCGTGGCCAGAAATTGATGAGGTGATTCATGGTTGGCACTTTGCTACCCGGAGTCAAACGAGACCACCCACATATTTCTATGACACTTCTATCCGGAGATATCCCTTCAATCTATTTCAATGGAAGTCTATTGGAGTTGTTGCTAAGGTGCTCTAAATGGTTGCTAGGGCATGGCTTGATAGCTACACAATGATCCTGAGAGACTGATTGGTCGTATGAGTAAAATGAGCCCGCCCCTTTGTCTCTATGACACTGTGATCCAGAGCTATGTTCAATATAAAACCCTAATGCAATGTGTAGGACGGCCCATTTCATGTAAGTCAATGGGGCAATTTTGGGCAGCTCCTGCCCCCCAGGGGTGCAACTATTCCCCCACTGTGAGGTATTTTCTTACAGAGCCTGTCAGCCTCTTCAAATGTGGTACATTACAAGTTTCTGAGAAATCAGCAATATTTAGTATTGCACGAGGCCTGCGGCCTCGTGCCTATGGCCTACGGTTGCTAGGGTGCTGTAACTGGTTGCTATGGTGCGAATTTAGAGTTTATGGGTTTAGAGTTTATAAGTTTAATTGAGTAAGTGTCCAGAGTTTATTCATTTATGAGTTTAATAGTTTTATGAGAGTTTATAAGAGTATGAGTTTATGAATTTAGAGTTTATGAGTTTAGAGTTTATAAGTTTAAATGAGTCTTAGAGAGTTTAAGTTTAGAGTTTATTAATTTATTGTGAGTTTAAGAGTTTAAGATTAGATAGATAAGTGTCATAGATAGATGAGTTCATTAGTTTAAATGAGTTTCAGTGGCTCATATAGTATATAGAATGACAGTTTGATTGAGTCTGGGGCTTCAAGGTATTTAGATTTGAATTTTTGACAGTTGGGCAGTTTGAATTTCTCAATGGAAGTCAATGGGAGTTTTTTCCGACTTTGATCGTCATTTTTAGGAAAACCGTAAGTCCGATCAGTTAGAAAAGATATAGCACACCGAGTCAGATCAGTTTGAGTGTCCGTGCCGAGTTTGGAGTATGTGGAGTTAAAGCTCTAGGAGGAGATAGAGTTGCAAATTTTTGAGTAAGAAGAAGAAGAATAATAACTAGAATGTACATTTCCAGAGGAAAATGTGAAGTGGTGCTTGCAGTGGCAAAACTCACCACCCGGTTGCTAGGGTGTTATGGCTGGTTGCTAGGGTGGTTGCTAGGTGGTTTCTAGGGTGTTGCTAGGTGGTTGCTAGGGTGTGCTAGGGTTTATGGGTGGTTGCCAAGGTGTTCTGGGTGTTGCTAGGTGTTGCTAGGGTGGTTGCTAGGCGTGTTCTGGGTGGTTGCTAGGTGTTGCTAGGCGGTTGCTAGGGTGTTTCTGGGTGGTTGCTAGGTGGTTGCTAGGTGTGTTGCTAAGGTGTTCTGGAGGTTGCTAGGCGGTTGCTAGGGTGTTGCTCGGTGGTGCTAGGTGGTTGCTAGGGTGTTGCTAGGTGTTCTGGGTGGTTGCTAGGGTGTTCTAGGTGGTTGCTAGGGTGTTCTGGGTGGTTGCTAGGGTGTTGCTAGGTGGTTGCTAGGGTGTTGCTAAGGTGTTCTGGATGGTTGCTAGGCGGTTGCTAGGGTGTTATGGGTGGTTGCTA
Organism: Pimephales promelas; assembly: GCF_016745375.1. The sequence goes on from NW_024121247.1 coordinate 344,042, forward strand.
AGGTGTTTGCTAGGTGGTTGCTATGGTGTTTGGGGTGGTTGCTAAGGGTGTTGCTAGGTGGTTGCTAGGGTGTTGCTAAGGTGTTCTGGCTAGTTTCTAGGTGGTTGCTAGGGTGTTGCTATGCGGTTGCTAGGTGTGTTCTGGGTGGTTGCTATGGTGTTGTTAGGTTTTGCTAGGAGTATTCTGGGTAGTTGCTATGGTATTACTAGGTGGTTGGTAGTGTTCACATATGGTTATTATAGAGTTTCTATATTGTTCATTGCATGATTTAACACTTAGCTAATCAATATTAGCATGTAGCTATTCACAGCTAGCATGTTTAGCATTTTGAAAGATCTATGTCAGCATGAGTCAAAGACCCAACCCCATCGCGATACAATGTTCTGATGCTGAGATATAGCTGTTACAAAATGGTTGCTAGGGTATCTGTTTGGTTGCTAGGGAGTGGCTTGGCAGCTGCCATCATGAAGCTCAAAGTCAATGTGAATGGATAAACCAACCCCATCTCTATACGATGTTTTGATGCAGAGATATAGGTCTTGCAAAATGGTTGCTAGGGTACTCTGTTTGGTTGCTAGGAAGTGGCTTGGCAGCTGCCATCATGAAACTCCACAGGATGCTTGTCAGTATGAATGATATAAACCAACTCCCATGCCTCTATGACATTCAGAATGGAAGATATCCCTCTTTGATTTTGGTTGCTAAGGGCTCTACAATGGTTGCTAGGGCGTTGCCAGTAAGTGTTGAGGTGATTCAGGATTGGCTGTTTGCTGGCCCAAGTCAAACGAGCCCACCCTCATGTTTCTATGACACTTATATCCTGAGATATCCCTTTGATCTATTTCAATGGAAGTCTATGGGAGTTGTTGCTAATGTGCTCTAAATGGTTGCTAGGGCGTGGCTTAATAGCTTCAATAATGATCCTGAGAGACTGATTGGTCGTCTGAGTAAATGAGCCCGCCCCCTTGTTCTCTATGACACTGTGATCCAGAGCTATGTTCAATAAAAAATCCCTATGCAATTTACCATAGTAGGAAAACACATGCATTTGATGGGACGTCCTTCACCATAGTAAGTCAATGGGGAAACTTTGGGCAGCTCCTGCCCCCAGGGGTGCAACTTTTACCCCATTGTGTGGTATGTTCTTAAAGAGCCTGCCAGCCTCTTTAATGTGGAAAATCTCACATTTGTCCGAAATCCTTGTTTTGGAGCTACGAGTCGTCAAAGTTTGTCTCAATGTTAAGTCTATGGGATTTTTTGGAAATTTGTTCGCCTCTGGGTCGAACACCGTACCCCGATCTCTGATAAAGTGAAGGACACTTCTCTTCAATAGGCGCACGATTTGATGCCTCATTCATGGGTTCTGTGACAAACTGTGGACGTAGGAGTGCTCCAAACTTTTTCCTGGAATAGTAAAATGCTATACTAGAAATTTTTCAATGGGAAAAATTTGGGGAGCTCCTGCCCCCAAGGGGTGCAACTTTTACCCCATTGTGAGGTATTTTCTTACAGAGCCTGTCACCCTCTTCAAATGTGGTAAATCACAGGTTTCTGCGAAATCCGATCTCAGAGCTATGACTCGTCAAATTTTGTCGTAATGTTAAGTCTATGGGATTTTTTGGGCCGTTTTTCGCCCCTGGGGCGACCATCGTACCCCCGATCGCTTAGAAAAGTCATAGCACACCATTCCCGAACAAGCCGCACGTTTTGAGACCTCATTCATGGGTCTGTGACAAAAACTGCGGGAGGAGTAGCGCGCCGAAATTTGTACGGAATAAGAAGAAGAAGAAAAAGAATAATAAACTAGAATGTACATTTCCAGAGGAAAATGTGAAGTGGTGCTTGCAGTGGCAAAACTCACCACCCGGTTGCTAGGGTGTTATGGCTGGTTGCTTTGGTGTTCTGGGTGGTTGCTAGGCGGTTGCTAGGGTATTATTGTTTGGTTGCTAAGTTGTTCTGGGTGTTGCTAGGTGGTTGTTATGTGGTTGCTAGGGTATTCTGGGTGGTTGCTAGGGTGTTGCTAGGTGGTTGCTAGGGTGTTCTGGGTGGTTGCTAGGGTGTTGCTAGGTGGTTGCTAGGGTGTTTTGGGTGGTTGCTAGGGTGTTGCTAGGCGGTTGCTAGGGTGTTCTGGGTGGTTGCTAGGGTGTTGCTAGGCAGTTGCTAGGGTGTTCTGAGTGGTTGAGGTGGTTGCTATGGTGTTATGGGTGGTTGCTAGGGTGTTATGGGTGGTTGCTATGGTGTTGATGGGCGGTTGCTAGGGTATTCTGGGTGGTTGCTAGGGTGTTCTTGTGGTTGCTAGGGTGTTCTGGGTGGTTGCATGGTGTTGTTAGGCGGTTGCTAGGGTATTCTGGGTGGTTGCTAGGGTGTTGCTAGCGTGTTCTGGTGGTTGCTAGTTGTTGCTAGGGAGGTTGGTAGTTGTCACAGATGGTTACTATGAAGTTGTAGCATTTTCTTGGCATGATTTAGCACTTAGCTAATCAATATTAGCATGTAGCTATTCTCTGCTAGCATGTGTAGCATGTAGCAAGTCATGTTTGCTAGCATGAGTAAAAAGAGCCAACCCCATCTCTATACGATGTTTTGATGCAGAGATGTAGGTCTTACAAAATGGTTGCTAGGGTACTCTGTTTGGTTGCTAGGGACTGGCTTGGCAGCTGCCAATCATGAAGCTCCAAAGTCAATGTGAATGTATAAACCAACCCCCATCTCTTTACGATGTTTTGATGCAGAGATATAGGTCTTGAAAAATGGTTGCTGGGGTACTCTGTTTGGTTGCTAGGGAGTGGCTTGGCAGCTGCCAATCATGAAACTCCAAAGGCTGCTTGTCAGTATGAATTATATAAACCAACTCCCATGCCTCTATGACATTCAGAATGGAAGATATCCCTCTGAGGATTTTGGTTGCTAAGGTGCTCGATAATGGTTGCTAGGGCACTGCCAGTAAGTGTTGAGGTAATTCAGGATTGGCTGTTTGCTGGACCAAGTCAAACGAGACCACCCTCATGTTTCTATGACACTTATATCCTGAGATATCCCTTTGATCTCTTTTAATGGAAGTCTATGGGAGTTGTTGCTAAGGTGCTCTAAATGGTTACTAGGGCGTGGCTTAATAGCTTCACAATGATCCTGAGAGACTGATTGGTCGTCTGAGTAAAATGAGCCCACCCCCTTCTCTCTATGACACTGTGATCCAGAGCTATGTTCAATACAAAATCCCTATGCAATTTACCATAGTAGGAAAAACGCATGCATTTGATGGGACGTCCTTCACCATAGTAAGTCAATGGGGAAAATTTTGGGTAGCTCCTGCCCCCCAGGGGTGCAACTTTTACCCCATTGTGAGGTATATTCTTAAAGAGCCTGCCAGCCTCTTCAAATGTGGCAAATCACACGTTTTTCCGAAATCGTTGTTCGGAGCTATGAGTCGTCAAAGTTTGTCTCAATGTTAAGTCTATGGGATTTTTTGGAAATTTGTTCGCCCCTGGGGCGAGCACCGTACCCCTGATCTCTTATAAAATTCATTTGACACTTCTCCTCAATAGGCCGCACGATTTGATGCCTCATTCATGGGTCTGTGACAAAAATGTGGACGTAGGAGTGCTCCAAACTTTTTCCTGGAATAGTAAAATGCTATACTAGAAAATTTCAATGGGAAAATATTTGGGGAGCTCCTGCTGCCCCCCAGGGGTGCAACTTTTACCCCATTGTGAGGGTATTTTCTTAAAGCCTGTCACCCTCTTCAAATGTGGTAAATCACAGGTTTCTGAAATCCGATCTCAGAGCTATGACTCGTCAAAGTTTGTCGTAATGTTAAGTCTATGGGATTTTTTGGGCCGTTTTTCGCCCCTGGGGCGACCATCGTACCCCCGATCGCTTATAAAAGTCATAGCACACCTCTCCTAAATAAGCCGGTCGATTTGACGCCTCACCCATGGGTCTGTGATAAAAACTGTGGGAGGAGTAGCGAACCAAAAAACGGCGGAACAATAAGAATAAGAATAAGAATAAGAACTAGAAAAATTGCATTTCCTGCGGAATATGCGTGTGAATGCTTCAAAAGCTTAACTTAAATGCTTAAAAAAAAAAATATTGCAGTTCAAACAACAGCAAAACAGAGCAAAAAAGAAAAAAAAGCTTAATTCAAATGCATTTAATAAGCTGAAATGCAAAACAAGATCCAAAAAATTGTAGAAAACTACAAGTTTACTTAGAGAGGTAAAGAGAGGTAGAGATGTAGACACAGAGGTAAAGAAATATAGGGGTAGAGAAAGAGACAGAGGTAGAGAAGTAAAGGAGTACAAAAAGAAAGGTAGAGAAAGACAGGGGTAGGTAGATAGATAGATAGATAGATAGATAGATAGATAGATAGATAGATAGATAGATAGATAGATAGATACATAGATACATAGATAGATACATAGATAGATAGATTTATTAGAAAGAAAGGAAGAAGAAAGAAAGGATTAAGTTAGAAGAAGAAAGAAAAAAAGAAAGAAAGAAAGAAAGAAAGAATTAAGTTAGAAAGAAAGATGGATTTGAAAGAAAGAAAGGATTAGTGAGAAAGAAAGAAAGAAAGGATTAGTGAGAGAGAAGAAAGAAAGGATTAGTTAGTTAGAAAGAAAGAAGAAAGAAAGAAAGAAAGATAGATTAGAAAGAAAGAAAGAATTAGTTAGAAAGAAAGATGGATTTGAAAGTAAGAAAGAAAGAAAGAATTAGTGAGAAAGAAAGGATTAGTTAGTTAGAAAGATGGATTTGATAGATAGATAGATAGATAGATAGATAGATGATGGATGGATTAATTAGAAAGAAAGAAAGAAAGAAAGAAAGATGGATTAGGTAGAAAGAAAGAAAGAAGAGAAGAAAGAAAGAAAGAAAGAAAGAAGAAAGAAAGATGATTAGGTAGTAAGAAAGAAAGAAAGAAAGAAAGAAAGATAAGAAAGAAAGAAAGAAAGAAAGAAGAAAGAAAGAAAGAAAGAAGGAGGTAGAAAGGAAGAAAGAAAGATGGATTAGGTAGAAAATATAGATAGATAGATAGATAGATAGATAGATAGATAGATAGATAGATAGATAGATAGATGATAGATAGATAGATAGATAGAATAGATAGATAGATAATTCAAAAATAAAGAAAAAGAAAGAAGAAAGAAGAAAGATAAAAGAAAAAGAAAGAAAGATTAGTTAGAAAGAAATATGGATTTGAAAGAAAGAAAGAAAGAAAGGATTAGTAAAAAAAGAAAGAAAGAAAGAAAGAAAGAAAGAAGAAAGAAAGATAGATTATTAGAAATAAAGAAAAAAGAAAGAAAGAAAGAAAAATAGATGATAGATAGATGAAGAAAGAAAGAAAGAAAGCAATGATTAGTAAGAAAGAAATATGAATTTGAAAGAAAGAAAGAAAGAATTAGTTAGAAAGAAAGATGGATTTGAAAGGATGAAAAAGAAAGAAAGGATTAGTTAGAAATAAAGAAAGGATTAGTTAGAAAGAAAGAAGGAAAGATATATTGGTTAGAAAGAAAGACAGATAGTATAGTTAGAAAGAAAGAAAGATTATTTAGAAAGAAAGAAAGATAGATCAGTTAGAAAGATAGATAGTATAGCTAGAAAGAAAGATTATTTAGAAAGAAAGATAGTATAGTTAGAAAGAGATAGATTATCTAGAAAGAAATAAAGATAGATTAGTTAGAAATATAGATGGATTAGTTAGATAGATAGATAGATAGATAGATAGATAGATAGATAGATAGATAGATAGATACATAGATAGATACACAGATAGATACATAGTCTATACATAGATAGATAGATCATTTGGACACAGAAAGTCAAATAGTTAAGACAGGCAGATGGATAGAAGAGGATAAAAGGAAGAGTAGAAAGGAGAAGAGATTATGAAAGGAGGGTAGAATAGGAGGACAGGAGGAGTAGAGGATTGGAGGAGGAGAAGAGGAGGGAAGAGAGAGGAGAACAGGAGAAGTAGAGGCATAAATGCAACAAAAACTTGTAGTATCCTTCAGAAAAGAGCTGAGTGACTGTCCACCAATCAGAACACAGGACCATTATGTGTGTCTCCCTTTGATCTTTGCTAATCAGCATCACCTGTGCAATCAGCTTTCCTATTTAGACAGAGGCCAAAATTGCTGATACTTGGCCTCGAACAAACCTCAATAGAGACAAAACTATAGGTTGTATTGGCGAAATGACCTGACCGTGAGCGAGACAAGGCCTTTGTGAACGATGTGATGTATTTTTTTTGTGGATAGAGTTAAAAAAGGGACCACTTTGGCAAGTTAAAAAACTGGTTTGTATTGCTCTGATCACAAAAGTTTGACCTGAATTTATAATTGCTGCCAATGGAGGAATGTCTGTCACTCTTGTCCTTTGGAAGGACACAGAGAAAAAACTATAAGTCCCAGGGATTTACTAAACACATGAGAGGAACCACAACAAAAATACCTACGTTTCAAGTATAATTTTATGCCCAAAGAGTGAAAATTGTGGCCAGGCCAGCGATTTAAAAATTATTTTTTAGCATTAGTTTTCAAGCTGGCTCACTCTAGCACGTGCTCTAGCTCTGAACAGTCTCTCTCATTCACTCCCATTATAATTTCAGAAACGGCTTGAAAAACATCATGAGACTAAAGTAGAGATTGTGAAAAAAGTATAATAGATATCAAAAAGTTGAATACAACTTTAATAGCTGACAAATTTCTCAACATTTTAAAGTTTAAATGACAGAAATAGCTGAAAGTATGCAGAAGTTGTAGGCTTTGAAAGCAGAAGGAGCATAAAACAGAATTTGAAGAATTCTCCATTGACTTCCATGTTAAAAAATATGCACAAAAAGTTTAATAATTTAAAAATTATAAAGGTTATAAAAAAGAAAAGTAATAGCACACATGTCCTTGAAAAGCTGCACATTTTGATACTTGAATGGTTTTTGTAGCACAAAGTAGAGAGGAGAAGAAAGCGACCGAAAAACGTACGGAAGAATACGGAATAATAATAATAAGAAGAAAGATTTGGATTTCAAGAGTGTGAATGCTTGAAGCATTCACACTAATAAGAATAATAAATAACATTGGGGTCAATGGGGAAAATTTGGGCAGCTCCTGCCCCCCAGGGGTGCAACTTTTACCCAATTGTGAGGTATGTTCTTGCAGAGCCTGTCAGCCTCTTCAAATGTGGTAAATCGCAGGCTTCTGCAAAATCGTCGCTCGGAGCTATGATTCGTCAAAGTTTGTCGCAATGTTAAGTCTATGGGATTTTTGGGAAATTTGTTCGCCCTTCGGGCGAACATCGTACCCCCGATCGCTTAGAAAAGTCATAGCACACCATTCCCGAATATTCCGCACGTTTTGAGACCTCATTCATGGGTGTGTGACAAAAACTGCGGGAGGAGTAGCGTGCCAAACTTTTTGGCCGGCTCAGAAAACACAATAGTAATAGTGTTGCCTTGCTTTCAGCAAGCACCACTAATAACATGGGGGTCAATGGGGAAAATTTGGGCAGCTCCTGCCCCCCAGGGGTGCAACTTTTACCCCATTGTGAGGTATGTTCTTACAGAGCCTGTCAGCCTCTTCAAATGTGGTAAATCGCAGGCTTCTGTGAAATTCTCGCTCGGAGCTATGAGTCGTCAAAGTTTGTCGCAATGTTAAGTCTATGGGATTTTTGGGAAATTTGTTCGCCCTTCGGGCGAACATCGTACCCCCGATCGCTTAGAAAAGTCATAGCACACCATTCCCGAATATTCCGCACGTTTTGAGACCTCATTCATGGGTGTGTGACAAAAACTGCGGGAGGAGTAGCGTGCCAAACTTTTGGGCCGACTCAAAAAACACAATAGTAATAGTGTTGCCTTGCTTTCAGCAAGCACCACTAATAAGTTTAAATAGCATTTCAGTAAGTTGGCTCTCACAAGCCAACTTAATGAGTAGCGTATTTTAGTTCCACTTTCATTTTGTTTGCATTCGCTGCTAGGTAACGACTAACGAGTCGATAGATCGCTGATTGCTCAGACGCACATCAGGTTGTGATATTTGTCTCCGTCTCCCTCCCACAGATGTTTACGCGCGCTATTCTTGTCACGGATTCATTGACGCGCCGCTTTACCATGCGTTTAACGTGTGGCAAATTCACTGGTCGCACATGTGCGACTGGATGTAAAATTCAGTCGCACACTCTCAAATTTTGGTCGCAGTCTGGTTTGGAGCCCTGAAATGTCGCGGGGTTCAAGCTTCTCCGTTCCTCCGCTCGCTATGACGAAGCTGTGCGTTGACTGAACAACATGCGCACGTTTTTTTATTTTTATTTTTTTTTTTTCATAATCAATCCGCGGATCACGTGTGTGCCGAACCGAAGACATTGATCCGAACGGATCACGGATCAGTGATGATCCGTTGCACCACTACATAACAACGTTACAAAGAGGATGTAATCAAAACGTTGTCACATGGTTCTAAGTTGGTCAAATTATAACGTTCCTTATATGACTTTAGGGGATGTTGTGTAATGGTAATCTTATGGTCACACAACAACGTTACAAAGAGGATGTAATAAAAATGTTCTCATATGGTTCTAAGTTGGTCATACAATGACGTTCTTTATGTGACTTTAGAAGAACATTCCATATTGGTTATTTTATGGTCACATTGCAACAAAGGGGACATAATAAGGACGTACCCATATGGTTCTCTGTTGACCATATGAGAACGTTTTATGACTAACTTAATGAGATTACATCCTCTTTGTAACGTTGTTATGTGACCAAAAGATTACCATTACAGAACATACCCCTAAATTCGTATAAGGAACGTTATAATATGACCAACTTAGAACCATATGATAATGTTTTGATTACATCCTCTTTGCAATGTTGTCATGTGACCATAAGATTGCCATTACGGAACGTCTCCCTAAAGTCATATAAGGAACATTATAATATGACCAACTTAGAACCATATGAGAACGTTTTGATTACATCCTCTTTGTAACGTTGTTGTGTGACAATAAGATTATAAGGTACAGAACAACGTCACTTAACAACGTTACAAAGAGGATGTAATCAAAACGTTCTCATATGGGTCTAAGTTGGTCATACAATGACGTTCTTTATGTGACTTTAGTGGAACATTCCATTTTGGTTATTTTATGGTCACACAACAACGTTACAAAGAGGACATAATCAGAGCGTTCTCATTTGGTTCTAAGTTGCTCATATTATAACGTTCCTTATATGACTTTAGGGGGACATTCCATAATGGTTATTTTATGGTCACATGGCAACATTACAAAGAGGACATAATAAGGACGTTCCCATGTGGTTCTCTGTTGACCACATGAGAACGTTTTGTGACTAACTTAATGAGAACATTCTCATATACATCACGTTTTGTGCGCGGTGACATGGGACGAACCGAGGTTCAAGTTCCGTCAACTTCTGTCACGTTTATCTGGTTTGTCTGCGTGTGAACCTGCTAGTGTTGCGGAGCAGGCTTATATTTTTTTAGCAATCAAAAAGCATGTCTAATTAATTGAAAACATGTATTATGAACATTTAAGAAAAAGAAATATGTATGAAAAAAAATTTCCACACTAATTCTGTGTTGTGTTTTTGCTGGTAATAAAATGAAGCCATAAAACATAAATTTTATCATTTATCATAAACTTTTTGTAAAATAACATGCTGCACAATGAGCTTTAATGTTAAAATTAAAACATGGATTATTCTTTAAATTCAGTTTTGTTTAAAAATTCATAATTTATATGGATTAGTGTTAGTGTATTTTTACATTAGGACATATCTAAATTCTACTGTACAACAGTAATATATTTCTGTCAAGTTAAACCGAACTTTTATTTTGATGGGTTGCCGCGAAGAACTTTTGAGTTTCTGTATGTTTATGTCATGATGATAGTTTCTCAAATGAAGCAGTTAAATGATCACAAAGTGACTTTCAGAGTGTATCTAGAGCCTGGAGAGGAAGTTCATGCATTTCTGTCTTCCTATAGGCAAAAAACAGCGCAAGCGATGCAAACAATGGTAGGGGAAACACTGTTTCAGAGTGTGGTTGGCTAAGACTTGACTTGATGAGGACTGCAGCTACCAACAGCTTGTGTTTCTCTATAAAGAATCTTGCTGAAGATATAACCAAGTCTCCTGGTCACTTCTGAGTTGCTACACTTTAGAAGAAAAAGTTTGCAACACTAGGTGTATATGAAGCTAACGTAAGCACTACCCAGCTAGAAATTTAACGTTCCCAGAACGTTCTGAGAATGTCCCCGCTGGTGTCAGGGACGTTGCCTGGTAATGTTCCCAGACAGTCACAATGTGGAGTTCTTTAAAGGGTTTGGGGACATTATTTGGAGGACATTCAGTGAACATTCAGGATGTTCTGGGAACGTTTAGAGGACGGTATTTAATTCAGAAATCCAATGTTTCCAAAACATTCTGAGAACGTCTCGCTGGTGTCAGGAATGTCACCTGGTAACGTTCTCAAAACATTTCCAGACAGTCATGATGTGGAGTAACGTCCCCAAACCCTTTAAAGAACTCCACATCGTGACTGTCTGGGAATGTTGTGGGAACGTTACCAGGTGATGTTCCTGACAGCAGTGGGACGTTCTCAGAATATTTTGGAAACATTGGATTTCTGAATGAAATATTGTCCTTTAAACGTTCCCAGAACATCCTGAATGTTCCCTGAAGGTCCTCCAAATAACGTCCCCAAACCCTTTAAAGAACTCCACATCGTGTCTGTATGGGAATGTTGTGGGAACGTTTCCAGGCGACGTTCCTGACACCAGCGGGACGTTCTCAGAATGTTTTGGAAACATTGGATTTCTGAATGAAATATTGTCCTTTAAACGTTCCCAGAACATACTGAATGTTCCCTGAAGGTCCTCGAAATAACGTCCCCAAACCCTTTAAAGAACTCCACATCGTGTCTGTCTGGGAATGTTGTGGGAACGTTACCAGGCAACATCCTTTACACCAGCGGGGACGTTCTCAGAACGTTCTGGGAACGTAAAATTTCTAGCTGGGTTTATACACAATAATATTTACATGATTTACCGCTTCAATAAATAATAATAATAATAATATAACCTTGCATACAAATCATATACAAGTCTTATAATAATTAAAAATGAGTACACTTTTAGTTTATTTTTAACCAGTTTTTTATGCCTGGAAGTGAAAATCTTAAAGTCAGGCACAGTCTAGATTTCAAAAGGTAATGAGTTTCAGAGTTTAGTACTCTTCACAGAGAAGGTCGTCTGTCCAAAGCTGGTCCTGCAGAATGGTATTTTACAGTCATAATTTGTTGAGCTCCTAGTGACTCGGATGTTGTCCTGTCTCATAATAAATGGTAAACAATAACCACAAAAAGTGGTTCAGGTGCTAGATGATTAATGCACTTAAATTAGTTTAAGAAAGGAAAAATTGCTAAAGCAATCAAAATTCATTAAATCATATTTATTAAAGATGCTGCAATGATGACAACGTAATGTTTTTTTATCCGAAAGTTTTATTGCTCGATTATATAAAGAACCTATGAGTTTGATTGCAGTGGGAGCGGCTTGTACCCAGGTATATAAAGCTAATGTGAAAATATTTAACACAAAATAGATTTTTGTCAGCCACTAAAAAGGTAACACTTTATTTTGATGGTCCACTTTAGACATTCTATTGACTAAGTAACTGCATTTACATGTTAACTTAATCTATTAACCCTAACCTAGCAGTCTACTGATACTCTGAGTTAGTTGACTTGTAGTTACTATATAGTTTGTAGAATGGTGGACCATTGAAATTTAATTCCCCCCTACAAGTGTCACCCAATGTAATTTTACATTTATTTTATTTTTTCTTCCTGAATACACCTTCTGTCATTGGTGAAACTGTACTTATGTTATTGTGACAGTCTGTGTGGTCCACTGAAACATAATATTTTTATGTTTCCATGATTACAAAGAAAAAAACTATAGCCTAATGATTTACTTGTAGTTGTTTTAGCATTTTAAGCTGTTAAAAGAATTTTTTACAAACATACACAAATCAAGTTTATAATAATGGACAGACTTATGAGACAGACAAGATAAAAGTAATGGTTGTTTTACAGTGTGACAATGGAGATATCCTGCAGCACATAATGAAAATTGCCATCTGCAAGAGGGATTCTCAGGAGTATTTCAGCATCATCTTGGAGGGGTGGATGCAAGTCATGGCTGGCGTGGAAAATCTGACAAGAGCCTGTGCTGTTCTTCTTGGACTCACGTATGCACTAAACCACACCTACCCGAAAGAACTGAGGCACACTTTTGAGGCCTTTCAGAAGCTCTTCTTGGAACTGGATGTTTGCAAGTTTTCCCTGAAATTACTAACACTTAAAAACAAACTCGTGACTTCGATTGAGACAATGCATTATGACCAAGGCGAGGTCTGAAAAAAAAAACAGCATTGATTGATGAACGTTTAATATTGTTCTACATGAAAGCTTTCAGCAAGTTCAAATTATTTTATATGTTTTGATACAAGTTATTCACAAGTTTTAGTCAAGAATGTGACTTTTTCCGACAGAAATTTGTATGCACATGTTTTTGTGTAACAAAATGATCTTTCTCAATGACATGGAAAATTTTAGTTTTTTTTTTTTTGCTTTTATCTTTCATATCTTAAAACTGCTGTCTTATATTTTATAAATGTTTGTTTTATTTGTGCAATAAAAGCATGTTTGATAACAAAAAGTGCATTATGTATTCATTATTATAACATTTACTGTCTGAAAAAGGCAGTAAATGTTATAATTAAGTAAATTTCATTAACACAAATGAGTAAATTCTGCTTGATTTATTTGTGAGGTGACTTAAATTAAAACAAGCACATTCCACTAATATTAAATTCATCATGCGCCATAAATAACTAAATAATTTAGGACATTTTACTTAATTTATTCGGGTAGATCTCACACACACACACACACACACACACACACACACACACACACACACACACACACACACACAAAAACACCTTGAAATCTACACTGTAAAAAAATATTTTTTAAGATTTGTTATCACAACAAATTTTCTTTTGTCAAATCAACTTTATAATAATTTATTTAGTTGAGATAACTTATTATTTTGAGTTTTTGATGATTAAATTAATCTCCTTCATTGTATTAACTCACTTTTTCCAGTTCAATCAACTTAAAATTTTAAGGCAACCCAGGTTACTTACTTTTTTAAGTTAAACCATCAATATTTTTTTACAGTGTACTCAAATATAATACATGTAATATTGTTACCATATTTTTTTAATTAGATACCATATATTTTTTTTACTGTGTACATGCAGTGCAGTTACTGTTCGTGTATGCGTATTGACAATTCACCATTAAATGTGTTATTTTGAAAAGTGTTTTACTTTTTTATATATTATATTTTGGCTGAATTCTATTTGTTATTCAGATTTTACCCCAAACATTACCTTTGAATTGGAACAACATAATGAGAAGTAATTGGGATGTTTCTTGATAATCTTATGTTTACTGTGCCTAGATGGCAACTTCAGGTATATCACACATTTCAAACTGGTTTATTTTGTAGTTTACTGGTTTACTCAAGTGGTAATTTTGCATTTTTGGGTTTGTATGATAAACAGGTTAAAAAATGCAAAATTCCCTATGGTTTCGCTTTATTTAAAAATGGGCACCTTTAGCATCATTTTTCTCAAAAACTGCAAGGTTGTGTGTGGAGAACTTTTTCCTAAGGAATCTCTATTTCTGATGTTAAATAAAAAAAAGTAGGTAGTGTCCCACTTGTTGGAACGAAACCCTATTTCTAGGCCTCTTTTAGGCTACTAACAGCGGCCTAGTATAGTAAAAATTGATTGGGGAGTGTATGAACTTAACAGCCTAGAAGTTATTAATTTTCTCTATTGATTACTTTAATAAAGTTTAGTGCACCTCGTGTTTTCAATTTCCATTTTTGGAACGGCTCCTACAGATTTTATTTGAACTTCTCAAAATTTGGGTCAGTCATAAACACTCTGCTGGTCAAAAGCTAAAAACCTTATTTTAGAGTACCATGAGACAATCACTAACACATAACCTTGAATGGATTATTTTAAAAAGGTGGCATCAGCTGCTTGCAATTTTGCCGTGATTTTGGCTGGCTGCAGTATAGGTCTCAAACCCTACCCTCTCCATGTAAACAAATGGGACTTGAGCCAATTGAAAAAAAATCAAATTAGCCTACACTTCAAATAATGTTTTTAAAGTTTCTATAAAATGGGGTGTAGCATTATGTTTGACAGCTATGCAATTGAGTCTGCAGGGGAGATATAGTTTGGGCAGGAACTTGATGCCATAGCTCCACCTCAGGATCACTCCTGCGCAGACTCAGACTCTGAACAATGTAATCGTTAATGACCGTTTTACAGTCTAAGATTATTACCTAAAGGGTACAGTTGACTAAATGGTGTCCATTAGTATTTTTTCATTTAGTTTATTTATTTAACAGGGACCATG
>NW_024121248.1:0-17734 GCF_016745375.1 Pimephales promelas
TTCTAACATCCCCTTACATTCACATACTTTATAATAGTGACCAGTGTGGTGTGATTATAGTAAAAATATTTCTGTGGATTACATAAGCATGCTATATAGAAACAGATTATATGAGCGTAAATATTCCGGAAAGACAGCCCTTATACAAAATCAAAGGGAATGTAGAAAAAACCCCTCTAACTAACTGCCTACTCTACCCATGCACTAAATGTTCTAACTGATTTTATCCCCAAAATCAAAAATACACAGTGGGGCTATCTCCCTCTCTAACCATAAACAGCGTAAAAAATGTAAAAAATCAAAAAGTAATAAGGTACCATCTTTCCATATGGTCTCAGTTAGTTACTTTACAGAAACTCGTCCAGCTCATCCAGGTCTGGGCACTTGGGTGAATCTCTTCATTGACACATCCAATGTCAACTCCAGATGGTCTCACTGATTCATTGATCATGTGTTTGGCAGCTGCACTGGCCAGCATTGATCTGAGAAAAGGCACAACACAACAAAACAACAGAAAGAAACACCAACTGATACTGCTAATATTATTCCCACCTGAATGAGCCAGTCTTTCCAGGATGCAAATATTGAGTCAAGCCAATACCCAAAGCTCCTGTCTCTCCCCGCATTGGTAGCAACTTCCGGTCTTAATTCTTTCATCTTCTTCAAGTCCCTAGTAAATGATCCATCCGGGGCTGTGCCCGCTTAGGAATAAAGGTACAACAGTCAGTTTCAAACATTACGCACACACCTCCGTTTTCTGCCAGGAGCCAATTCAGAGCTTGTCTGTTGTGCCAGGTCATTTTGCTTGTGTCTTTTAGTTGTTCTCCTAGAGCTTCGAGTGCTTCATCCGTGTAATTAATAAACCTCTGCTGATTGTACTATATGTAATGAATCCATTCCATATTCTTATTTGGCGTTATCTATACAAATATTAATTTAAGTCCTGCTGCTGCCTCGTCTCTAGCATCTCCATCTTGGCTGTAACAATCCATCACTAGATGGTTGAAAGATCCTTCTGGAATAGAGCCTATTGGGGTTGCTGTTCCTTTTCTGACATTATTTCACATTCATTTAAAAATTCATCTACCCTTGTCTGTAAGTATGGGGACCAAACTCCCTGTCTTTTTATCTTTCTCACATTTCCCCCCTTGCACAGTGATCAAAACTGTCTGTGCGCATCAGGAATCAGGATGTTCAGTAGTGGTAATGGAGCTATCATAAGTCCTTCCATGGCAATCAAATCTATTCTAACACCAATTCTGACGTTGTTTAGAAATATTGCATTTGGCTATCATCAATCTTCTATTAAAATCAGCTATCATCAAATTTCTTTCTTTTTTCTCTTTTTATATTTTTACTCACTTCCCCCCTTTGTGCGATGGTCAAAAAACCACGCACACCCTAAATTAAAAAGGTTTGCCAGTGTAATTATTTTAATTCCTTTAATACCTCATTTGTCCAATCTAAAGTTGAGGGTGTTGCTGCCTTCTGGACTTATCTGATATAGATTTAATTTTATATTCAATTATCTATCCTAAATTTCAAGGTACGAATATCACTAATACTAAATTGTTAATACAACTCTGATGACAAAAGCTACTGAATATTGTGGTGTAGCATTCCCCATGTGACAATGTCCACGTCTGTGAACAACACAGCTGGCCGACATCAGTTGCCATTTGATTGTGTTAAACACCTCTGTCATAAACCTCACTTTTTAAATATATAATATAACAAATTATCTGGTAGGTCTTGACTGTTTAAAAGACCGATTATCAGTTTATCTAATCTAATTTGTCATTCATCTGTTCATTTAATTTCTCCTCATAATCTTTTAAATTACTTTAGATCTCATCATAATCTCAAATTCATGACCCACAATATCAACATCGTACAATCCCCGGTAATATCAAAATTTGTGATATCACGTGCTTATAATTTGTGTAGTAACTATTTTACTTCTCAAAAAATGACTATTGACCAAGATAGAGTGACCAGCATCATAGCTCTATCATCCACTTTTTTGTTGTTTGACACATTTTGTCCCCCCTTTTTTAATACAGAACTCACAATCACTCAAGCTTATACCAGCTACCTTGAAAGCAGAGCCCAAGCATTCGCTGTTTAATGAACAAAATCTTAAATAATCTAATTATGCATTTACTCTTGTTTTTGTTATTATTAATCCAATATTCTCTCACTCTGCTAAGTCCAGTCTCGGCTTTAATTAATTATTTAGTCATACAAGCACTTGACTTCTTTTCTTTTAATTATATTATTAGCATTATTAAATGCTTACAGCTGGACTGATGTCTATGGAAAGAAAGCAAATAGAGTGTTAGCCTAACAGAACATAGAGAACTGCTGCTAGACCAGTGTATAATCAAAATAATATGGCCAATCAATGAAACTATAAGCGGTCTCTGTAGTGATCATTTAAGACGCATCACCTGTGCCTGCTTAGGAAAGGATGAAGTCCTTCTGCTTGGATCAATTGAACTGGTTGGGCTGCTGTCATGTTTCTCTCCTCATCCAATGCATTTGATCTGTCAGTCCTCGTTCAAGGGTCTGGCGTCATGTTCTGACACAGTGGTTGGACTGGATGCTGTAGTCTCTCTGCTTCTCCTCAGCCTGGTTTTTGGCCAAGCAACGGAGGAGGCACATTTGAAGAATGGCAGGATGTTTTTTCTTGGTTGTTTCTCCATCAACACAGTCTTTGTCTATCCCAGCTCCTCAGAAGTTTCAACTTCATATTTTCAGGGAGGATGAAGGCCCACCAACCAAATGCCTCTTCTTTTCTCTGCAGCCGTGTCCTTATGTTTCTTGCTCTCACTTGTTGCACAGTCTAGTTGCTGTTGTTCATGTCGAGGCAGATGCCCCAAAAGCTGACTGGTGTAATCTGGAAAATGAACACTCAGAGATCCGCATTAATCAAATTCATACTTTATAAATTCTTCAACCATCTCTTTCAATTGTCCCTTAATTTCAGAAATCTCATCTGGTTGATAACAGCAGTTTCCCCATGCGGTTTTAATAAAGTAAGTTCTTCTTTGCAGAAAAGAGCAAGCATGTTCTTCTTTGCAGAATGCAGAAAATAGCAGCCTATCAGTCCGTCTGAATTGCCTTATATGGTATTTTTATCACTTGCTATTTCGATCCCTACTCCCTCAAACATTTTAGGATTAAATTAATTACTCTCATTACTGTAAAAATGCATAAAATACAATACAGTATACGTCTGTTAAAAGTGTTTTTTTTTTTTTTTTAAGCTTGGTCACCCAATCCTGCTCATTCAACACAATCAATGTATTATTTAAAATAAAGCAATTCAAAAATCTACATTTCTACAATATATCAAATTTCAAACTGTCTCCCAGGGATAACAAGATACAAACATCATAGGCCATGTCTTTATACAGTATAACAGGTCAATCATACTCACATCTAGCATGTCCCTCTCTTTTTCTGTATATACTTTATATATCTCCAAATGTCAGATACTTCTATAATTTTTTTTTTGTCACTTATTCTTTTTTGAACTGCACAAACCACTTATACAAAGTAGAATACTCCAGTATTTTTGATGGCCACCAGTTTGCACAATCCACCATATCAATCCCTGCCAGCCCTGCTTATTAATTCAATTTCCCTATAGGTCGGTCAGCTAACATTTATTCAATTTTACTAGTTTCTTTCATGTTAATTTCTTATCAATTATTTTTATTGGTGTTTTCTCTGTAATTCTGAAACTAGCCTATTTTTAATTCTGACTGGATTAGCAGAATTCACCAATCCTACTTGATCTGTTTGTAAACTGTTTTTGAACACTCGACTGTTGTCACAATTGATACAATTAACTTCATATAAACCCAATTAAGCCAATTGAAAAATGTATGTGACCAATCATTAGACATTTTTGATTTGCAAATTTTTCAGTTAACCTTTGATTGTCTGTCTTTTGCTTTCAGAAATACATCTTTGTCAGCTCTTTTCTCAGGGCTTCCCTTTCTTTATCCATTCATTAGTCCCTGTGTCTTACTCTAAATCCTTCATTATATTTGCCAAACTTTCATTGGATGTCTCTCTTCTCTTTAGGCTTTCTTCATATAGCCTTGGTGTTGCAAAACTAATATTTTGATCCTGGTATCTCTACAGTTGTCGGCCCCATTAATCTTAATCATCAGTGTTTTTCACACCTTTTTACCTTACAAACCCCAGATTGCATCTGTTCTTAACTAGTTTTCACCAAGATGGTCAGACATTTATTAAGGTATTTGATTAGTCTTTCTCTGGTATTTTAAAAATGCAGTTCCTCTATTACAGGTCCTCTGATGACAGTTACAAATAAGATCTCTCAAAGTGTATGGTACTCACTTTTTCTGGTTTATAAGCTAGTCAGAACTAGAAAAGTTGAACTCTTTCTCTGTCTCCCTCCTTTCCTTCATCTCACACCCACACAGTCTCACTATCTTTTTGCAGCCCCTCCTCTCTCTGTCAGAGGCAGCCCCTCCTTTCTGCCTCTCTTTCTCAGATCACAGTCACTGTTTATTTGTGCTATATGAGAGGGAAACAAGTGTTCTTTCATAATTTTAGTTTCTCTTTATGAATGACTATCATAAATGAATATCATTATTTTTCAAACAGTCCTAATCTGTGCATTTGACGCGCGCACACATACTTTTACTCTTTATTTTTCTCGTAACAATGAATAGACAAAGCCGAATTATTGTTCATAATAGGCTGTTTTTCTCAGTCCAGATCACAGCTCCTGCAGTCAGAAGAATGGCCAAATAGACGACAAAGCAAAATTATAAAATTTCACTTCATAGTCTCCCCATAATGTTTAATTACTCTTTAGTGTATGTTTCTGAATTTAATGGCTCAAATAAATATCAAGTTTTTTCTTTCTTTGTTGCTTAAGATTTTTCTCTCCGTCTCCTCTCCTACCCCTTCTATTTGTCCATCATTACATTTTTTTTTTTTTTTCCCCCCCCATGAATTTCTACCCACTGGTATGGTTGAGGTTGCTTCTCAAAACTAGTCAAATTATCCACCAGTGCTGGTCTGATTTCTCCTTCCTATCCAACTTTAACGATTGTGTCATTTTCCCTCTGTACTGGCCCCGGAATCACTATATGCATGTTCCTCAAAATCATGGCTTCTCCCAAACCCAGAGACCAAGTGTACCACATTTCTTTTCAGGTATGTTATATATAATGGATTTATCTTTATTTCTAATGCAGTTAACTGTGAATCCAAAAGGGTGTTTTTTGAAAGGTTAAATTTGTTCAGGTTAGGTCTGAGTATTCTGTTTTTTTTATTTTTTTTTTATTATATATATATTTTTTAACCACATCACGCCAATCCATTAAGGGCCATTCTTGCTCAAGATGATTCAAATTTGTGATCTTTGTCAATTTTTAAAGGGCTATTTTTTCCGTTGGTCTGTTAACTCCTGTCTCTGCACTTCGTCATCTATAAACTCATTTTCAAACCAGAAGGGATCCTTAATGCCTTTGGTTAGTTTTAATGCCTGTTTAAAGTTGTCTTCGTCTTCTCTTTCTCTCTGTACTCTCCTATCCTCTGCCTCGTAATGATCTCTCACTCTGGTCCACATGTGTTCTTATCTTCAGGCGTCAAAAGATTAAAAATAAAAAGATATCCCTCCTTAGTTCTTTACCTCAATCCAAACACACTTAGTTATTTAGTTAGTTATTTAGTTCTGTTAGTATATTCATTCACACACCCGGGTTTTCATTCACACACTTTCACCACACTCATTCAACACTTTGATACCTTCTTATCTTTCTGCCTAACAGAGGCTGTGTCTCTCTCTCAGGGTCACAGTGCTCACACTCTGGTGAGTGTCCAAGCAAACAACAAAGCCAATTTTTTTTTGAATATTCTTTGCCTTCCAATATTTGCTTTTCTGCATTTTTTCTTCACTGTCTTGACATTTGTCTTTCATCTATTTTCCAATTAGCTCATGTATAAATTTCTACTTCTCTGCAGTTTTTTTCTGTGCACTTTTCCAGCCAGCGCGCTTCTACAGCAGCTGCAGCATAATTCACACACACTTCTCTCCCACACACACTTTTCTCCAGCGCGCGCTCCCTCTTTACACACACACACTCTTCTCTCGGCGCGCTCTCACTCTAGCATACACGAGCATACATTTCTCTCACAGGTAAAAACTAACAAATAAAAACAAAACCTGCAGTTTCTCTCACAGGTAAAAACTAACAAATAAAAACACAACCTGCAGTTTCTCTCACAGGTAAAAACTAACAAATAAAAACAAAACCTGCAGTTTCTCTCACAGGTAAAAACTAACAAATAAAAACACAACCTGCAGTTTCTCTCACAGGTAAAAACTA
Source organism: Pimephales promelas (assembly GCF_016745375.1). Next base: position 6,378 of record NW_024121248.1, read on the forward strand.
ACAAATAAAAACAAAACCTGCAGTTTCTCTCACAGGTAAAAACTAACAAATAAAAACACAACCTGCAGTTTCTCTCACAGGTAAAAACTAACAAATAAAAACACAACCTGCAGTTTCTCTCACAGGTGTAAACTAACAAATAAAAACACAACCTGCAGTTTCTCTCACGGGTAAAAACTAACAAATAAAAACACAACCTGCAGTTTCTCTCACAGGTAAAAACTAACAAATAAAAACACAACCTGCAGTTTCTCTCACAGGTGTAAACTAACAAATAAAAACACAACCTGCAGTTTCTCTCACAGGTAAAAACTAACAAATAAAAACAAAACCTGCAGTTTCTCTCACAGGTAAAAACTAACAAATAAAAACACAACCTGCAGTTTCTCTCACAGGTGTAAACTAACAAATAAAAACACAACCTGCAGTTTCTCTCACAGGTAAAAACTAACAAATAAAAACACAACCTGCAGTTTCTCTCACAGGTAAAAACTAACAAATAAAAACAAAACCTGCAGTTTCTCTCACAGGTAAAAACTAACAAATAAAAACACAACCTGCAGTTTCTCTCACAGGTAAAAACTAACAAATAAAAACAAAACCTGCAGTTTCTCTCACAGGTAAAAACTAACAAATAAAAACACAACCTGCAGTTTCTCTCACAGGTAAAAACTAACAAATAAAAACACAACCTGCAGTTTCTCTCACAGGTGTAAACTAACAAATAAAAACACAACCTGCAGTTTCTCTCACAGGTAAAAACTAACAAATAAAAACACAACCTGCAGTTTCTCTCACAGGTAAAAACTAACAAATAAAAACACAACCTGCAGTTTCTCTCACAGGTAAAAACTAACAAATAAAAACAAAACCTGCAGTTTCTCTCACAGGTAAAAACTAACAAATAAAAACACAACCTGCAGTTTCTCTCACAGGTAAAAACTAACAAATAAAAACACAACCTGCAGTTTCTCTCACAGGTGTAAACTAACAAATAAAAACACAACCTGCAGTTTCTCTCACAGGTGTAAACTAACAAATAAAAACACAACCTGCAGTTTCTCTCACAGGTAAAAACTAACAAATAAAAACAAAACCTGCAGTTTCTCTCACAGGTGTAAACTAACAAATAAAAACACAACCTGCAGTTTCTCTCACAGGTAAAAACTAACAAATAAAAACAAAACCTGCAGTTTCTCTCACAGGTGTAAACTAACAAATAAAAACAAAACCTGCAGTTTCTCTCACAGGTAAAAACTAACAAATAAAAACACAACCTGCAGTTTCTCTCACAGGTAAAAACTTAACAAATAAAAACAAAACCTTTTTCATATAATCTTACGCATGCGCTTCTTCTTCATTTGACCCAAGATCTCGACTTTTCTTTTCAACTTATTTTTGCCTTACTAAATTTAATCTTTTTTAGGTTCGTTTTTCGGCGGGGTTCAATTCATTTAACATGTATTTAAATATCAAACAATAATTACCAACCAAGGTGACTGCTCTGTCAGGGACCACACGAAACAAAATTAAGCAAAAGCTGCTTACCTTGTTTTTGGTCGACCTTTTGTTTCGTGGGGTCACCAGCAGGCGTCGTCACCACGGCCGCTCCCCTCTCGAAGCTCCTGGCTGGCGCTCGCCAATTATGTTGTGGCAGATTTTCAGTCTCAATTCAAATCATCAAAGTCTGGTTCAGGTCTTGAAGAAATTGCGCAGAGTCGAGGTTTCAGGTCTCAGAAGAAGTAACTTTATTGAGCAGTTCAACAAAGTGAGATGCCAGCTGGCCATCTCCTCTTACAATGGTCTGCACTCATTTCTTATACCTTGTGGTAGCCAATTAGCGCTCAAATTGTTATCTTTTATCTCCTTGCTCCTCCTTATTACTCCTCCCAGATTAAAAACACCTGCATTATCATTTTATTTTTAATTGGGGCAAACTTCTGTGCGCATGCGTATCATTTCTTTTTACACAATGGGCTCCTTGTTTCAGTACACTTTTCCCAGTGGCACACTGTTACATTGTATACAATCTGTTTCTCTCCCAGTGCCTCCCAACACCTGCATCTGTGCTATAAGTGTTTTTTGGGTACTTTTCCACTCTCTCGTCCCTGTCCTCATGTGCCCTAAGACCCTAGTTTTTTCTGCTTGGCATTACATCACATGCACGCTTCTTTCACATGCACAGCATGCTTCTTTCACATGTACAGCACTTTTCTTTCACATGTACATAGGACAAGCAGAATTCTCCAACATGTGTAAGCTTGTACTATTTATTATCAACTAGATTATCTCTAGATAACCACATAAGGCATCTTAAGATTCTTAAGTCTGTTCTATTTCTTTAATAATCTTGCATATAGTCATTCAGGATAATTATAGGAAGTGCAAACAACGTTCTTATATCACTTAAGCATGTTGCATCATTGCTGTTGATTAAGTCCACGAAGTTGATTTAAGTATAATACTAATGAATGTTAGTAATGCGTATTAAGTGAAATAACACAACAACTGTGTAAGCATACTTTTTATTTTATTTCGATAAATAGGACATTAGTGATTCTGTTTGAAAGTTGTGTTCAAAAAGATTTAAGTAAAAATTAACAATTTATTATTCGCATTTTTAATTTTACTTCTGTATAAAATACATATTTAATAAAATATACTTTATATAATGAGTGACACAAGCCTCACTTGAAGGGAATGACTTTGCTATTACACTCATACTCAATATACTCAATTGGCTTTATGCAATTGGCTTTTTTTACTTCCTGGAACTTCAGCCAGCTCCTTGTTTCCTGTCTGCCATTATTGGCCAAACTTGATTAATTCAGGTGTGTCTGATTATTGTTGCCATGACTACTGAGGTCAGACACACCTGAATTAATCAATTTGTCCAATAATGGCAGACAGGAAACAAGGAGCTGGCTTAAATTCAGGAAGTAGTGCAGCTGTGCATAAAGCCAATTGTATTTTTAGGCTATTATTATTGTTAATAATTATAGGCTACTATAGAATAGAGCTACCATATGGTAATATTAAATCTGAACTTAACACTTATTCCATAAAATGTATTGTGAACTGTATAGCTATTTTTATAAGTTCATAAAGAGGTCGTATAAATGAAGCTGTTTAGTCCAAATTTTCTGACGATCGCTTATAATGAAGGTTAACAGACTTTATAAATCCAATGACATTCCACACAACGTAGCCTACATCAGTGGTGTGGTCTATGGGATAAGTACGCACGCCGTATACCCACTAGAAAATGTCAAGGATTTCTGTATGCCCACTAGGAAATGTCAAAGATCTCCGAATGCCCACTTTAAAAAGCTTGAGGATTCGCATAGATTTGTGAAAGAACTTTCACTGATACGGCTTCAGCCCCCCTAAACAGAAATTTGTGTTCGCTTCAGTCCTGTTACTGCTGCTCCAGCCAAAGGAGTTGTGGGTGTCCTTTAGGTTAATCATTTAAAATTAAAAACAATATGATGTTCAAACTTTTGACTGCTTTCTTTAATAACTACAAAGTACGTGACACAATACTTGTACTTTTACTTTTAGTACTTGAGTAGCGAATTTTAAAATAAACTACTTGCAATACTTAAAAATGTTGAATAGTTTAGTACTTTTTAAGTGTGGTGCTTAAAGAGCACTTCAACTTCTACTCAAGTCACTTTTTTTGATAGAGCACTTGTACCATTACTCAAGTCCAGGTTTCTAGTACTTTATACATCTCTGTTTGTGTGTAAGTTTGCATTACTTATTATTCACAGTAAAGCTGCAAAATTAAAGACAGACAATCAGAAATTCCGCCTAAAATCACATTGTATTGAGTAAAGCACAGCAGTTATATACAAACAAAACAAAACAATACACAAAATAAAGAAAGCTTCTATACTTAAGGTTGTTGCTGTAGCGGTCCAGCTCACCAATTTGGCTTTCAGCCTCTGGTATGCATGCGCACACACCCTGTAATGTTTGTAAACAGGAAACCCCTGTATTTGTATATTAAATTCTTGATCTCTCGAGCTTCACTTCATTCAAAGGATCTATAGCTTCATTTATTGATTCTAAAGCGTATTTTACCTTTAATAATTGATGAACTGAAATTGTACATGTGAGATTGTATAATAATTGCATAAATAGTTTCTAAATCATACAAATGTATTATTCTAATTAGACATTACTAAAAGCCAGATGATTTTGTCTTTAAAAATTATTTGCTATGTAGTGACCTTTAATTTGGAGAAGAAACAGGTGAGGTTACTTTTTTGTGTCGGACATGTCTCACTTTGCTCACAGCTGATTGGTCCAAGTTCGTTTTGCAACCTCTTACCTGACATAACCTGCCCTGAACCAGGAGCGTAAGTTACTATGAATATGCTAAAAGCCAAACCACTTTCATGGTGCCTAAAACCCATTGGAACAAACTAAACTGAAACATAGCTGGCTAACCAGCTTCATGGTATTGCCCCAGGGCTTATGTTGTTAAAGTTTGGTTATTTAAGAAATGATTAAATAATAAAGATAAAGCATGATGCCCTGATTTTTGTGATGTATGTCCACGTCCTTGTTTCCCTTAAAACAATACTCTAATTCTCATTTGGCAGATTCTACAAACTTTGTAGTCGGCCTACTTCTGCTAGGCCCATATCTTATTCTGATATTCCATATGAATCTGAACAGATTACTACTGTTGTATGTTGGATTTCTTCCACTCACTAAGCCTGTCTAAACAGTGACCACTGTTGTATAAACTAGACTAACAGTTGCTGATTTATTGTTAGCAGTTCTTGCAGATTTATATTTAAAGTGAGGAACATCCATTGCAGTGGCTGTAGGCTACTCCCAGTTAATAAAGTATTCAGTATTTAATTCCTCCACAGATTATCTCTTTTGAAACACATTTCTGGTTTTCATTTATTTGGTTAAGTAGGCAACGTGAAAGTTTAAATGTAGCTCTATAATTTTAAATGTATTTAAATGACATTAAATGTGCAGGTTTGGATTAATTTCGAACATTATATTTGCAAAACGTGTTTGGTTAGTTACAATGACAGAGCCTGCAATTTTATGAAAACCTAAAGATGACGAAATAATTTAGAAAATTTGTATAAAAGGAGGACGTTGAGGGCCGGACGTGATGACGTTGAGGACCGGACGTGATGACGTAAGACCGCTCGCCCGTATACGTGCGCGTTCCTGAGTGCGCTCGGAACAAGTAGAGGACGACGAGGATTCACCGACACCGAGGGCTTTCAGCAGTACTGTGTTTTCTTCTAGAAACAGGCCTGACATTCCCTCTGTTACACATTTAACAACATTTCACCATGAGAAGGAAGCTGTTCGGCGCAATTTTAGCCCTTTGTATCGGCTGGTTCCAAGCCGAGGCTTCTACAGGTAAGGCGTCTTGTTTTTCTGTTGATCATCATCATGAAGCTCGCGAACTCATTTTTTTTTGCAGGCCGGGTGTTGACATAAACACGACCTATACGGCAAGCCGACTGCTTTTTTTCGATTTTACCTTACAGTAAAGCGAAATACATAGATTATGAACGTTTGAAAGGGTTTGAAATGTTAAAAAGACGTTTAAACCGTCGGCCAACTCGCGCACGAGCATACGCGAAATGGCTCACGCGCATCTAGCAACAGCTGATTTTCGTAAAATACTTATTTTTCTCAGTGATGCTCGTTTAGTCATCTCAAATTCAAAAGATGGAAATCGTCATCAAAGATGAGTTTTTATTCTATGTTAATTTATAAACAATTCATTTTAAAAAAGCGTTAAGATGGTAGCGACAGTAATGATCACTACGTCACGGTATTAAACGCCAAAGTACAAAACACACCATGTGGGTTTTCTGTTTATTCATGTAAATTAACCTTTCACTCCAGGCTAGGAGGGTGTTGTAGCCTTCTACGTTACACATTTCTCAAACTAAAGAGGATCTCTCTGTGTATCATGCTTCTTAGTCGACGTTTAATCATTGCCAGGACAGGAGTCGTCGAAATGTTGCAGCTTTGACAACTGGTGCAGGCTGGTTTTGGAGGCGTTACAGTAAAACATTAGTTAAGTGTAACCTTTAATCATAATGAAAGCTTGGGGAGGCAAAACATGTTTCGTCCAATCATTTGGCTTGAAGGTGGCCTCTAGGCTGCATTTTTCATCTCTTAGTCGATCCTTGTTCAGCAAAAGGCTTAGCTTAAGCTCATTATAATGTCCAATCACTGGAAATGGCACAGGAATCCATGCAATCCCACTGAACTTGTTGACATGCAACCATTGCTCACTTGGGGTAATGAAAGTTTAGCCGTTTAGACTTTAGTTGTAAATCATGTACTGTAGAATTTATTTAAATATGTTAAACAGCATCCCCATCCTTTTAGATGCATCAGTTGGTTTGCATGATGAATAAAAATGGCAGAGTAATGAGAGTGATTTTGTTTTATGGTCACCATTATAATTGTAGTCCCCAACAGCAGCAGGAGCTGATGGATGGCAGGATCGGTAAATCCGAAACCTAATCAGCTTCATAGAGCGCTAAACACTTCAGGAGGTGCTTTTTCTGCACGTAAGCATTACTATTTCTCAAAATGACACAATTTATGCCAGAGCAACAGATTTGCTAATACTGTTGTTGCGTTGTCTCATAGTACATTTGTTATGAGAGAACGTCAGGCCACATAACTGGATGCCGTAAGTCATAACTTGGTTCTTGATCCTAAGCTCTGCTCAATAAATTGGCTTAAAGCTAAAGGGCAGGTATTTTATGTTGTTTTTTGGCTTGGTATGCTATTGGCAGCCATTTTGAACTTTGGAAAATGACTAGAGAAGGTGTTTGTCAGCAGGTTATGTGAGGATAGTCCTGTCCTTCAACTTTTTTGAATTACTCATACTGATATGTGGGCGTAACATGTATACTTTCAAAACTAGTCGCTGGGTTTCCTAGACCACTAGTAGCCATAGAGGATTAATTCACGTCAAAATGAAAATTGTCATTGTTTACTCACCCTTTGAACAACTTGTGGGTGAGGAAACGATGGGAGTGAACTATTACTTTAAAGTCGCTTGAAATTGTTCATGTTCAATCATGTTAAAGAACTACATGTTGTGACTGATTCATCTATGTAAGTTTTGTTCATTTTTTTTCTCATGTTAAATCAATGTCATAACTTGATACTCCAGTGAAAAGAACAGAATGTCTGACTTTTCCGATCACTTTAGTTTGTTTATATCGCCCTTCTACAATTGGCTTCAAGTTTGCTTTGATTTTAGCTGGTTTGTTGGTTTGTCCACATCTCAAAATTGCAGACTGATCTCATGAAGTAGTGTGTGTATGACGCGCCAATTCGTATATCCATTTTTGGCGTGCTATGCATAATTGCCTTTCAGCGTGTTTATGAACGCCGTTGACTTAACGTTATATAAATATATGACTTACCTCAACCCCGTCCCTAAACCTAACCTTTAAATTTTTTTTTCTGTGTTTGTCTAATGAGAAATTATAATTAGCCTTTTTCCATACATTGTTATACTGAAGCGAGACTTAGCGATTCTGTAGCTGATACCGACTTCTGATTTCATTCAAGCTTTATAAGGGAAATGTACGCTATGTTGAATGTGTCAATGATTTCACATGAGTTCAAGTGGCATACTTAAAAGTAAAGGGCTTAGGGCTTATAACACTGTTTAATTTGACAGAAAACCTTTCAAAATTTAAGAAATTGTTTTTGATCATGTTTGGAGGTTCATATGTTACAACACTGAGAAAACCCCAGAAAAAAGTGATGCAATTTAATTAATTGGTCCGTCAAAATAGCACCGTCTGTTCTGGTCATGATCAAGTTTGGGCTTGTTTACAATGTGAACTGCATTTACGCCAAATTTTTTCTGTTGATCTCAAAGCACTCAAAAGTTATGGCATTTGGAACCATGGTAGCCTTTTTATAAAATCAAAAAACCTCTTCAAACAAGTGGTCTGAGTGTTTTGCTGAACATAAGAACCACTTGCAAGTGTAAACGCCATAACGCATAGAAATAGTTGTAAATGACAAGCAATAATATTAGGGATGCACCGATATGACAATTTTGGCTGATACCGATAATAACTCTTTATATTTGAAAGCTGATAACCGATATATTGGCCGATAAATCTAAATACACATTTTTAGACAATTTTTGAGAGCCTGATTATAAAAAAGACTCCTCATTAAAAGCCAAGATACAAAGACAATTATGTTGTTGCTATTTTTATGTTGTGTATCCGATATGACAGACTTGCGCTGCACATTTTGCACTTTAACTGGATTTTCTTTTTTTTAAAAAGTGATTTCAATTGTATTTCAAGCTATTTAAAAGCATCATGTTGAACAGTGCGCATCTAAAGTGCCTCACCTGAAGGAAATAATGCATTATTTATCGGCTTTTAGATATCGGCTAAATGTTCTTGTTGGGCCGATAACGATAACATTAAAAATGATCATATATCGGCCGATACCGACAATGTGGCCGATCATATCGTGCATCCCTAAATAATATCCTGGTTGATGAGTGATCTTGAAGTGTGATTCAGCTGTGCACGCCTAATCTATGGTGCACAGTAAATGAAGACCTGCCAATCTTAATGATCGCTCTAATCCAAGCGCATTCAAACAGCGACTGACTGGTCTCTACACATCATCCCAGTACCCACCTTACCTGAGATCCAGTTATATTGGTTGAATTTTCAAATAATGGAATACCGGCCGTCCTATAGCTTTAGCCAAGCAGCATGTCATATCACTCAGTGAGTATTATATATTTTCAATGGATATCTGCATCAGTATTATGTTGTGTGTGGGCTCGTTTGAATCTAGGCAACCTGCTCTAAATAAAGATGTGATCTACAATGGTTAACTAATGTTTAGCTAAGTTACAAAGTAGAACATGGTGTAAAAGCCTCAACTAGATTACGCTTTTTTTTTTAATGCATGTTTTAGTTAAATTGTGTGGTCTCATGGTATTACAGGAAAGATATATATATTTGTTAGCTTCTAGTCTCCTAGAGGCACCATTTGCCATCAATTCAACTCATTTTGTTGGCATTTTATTCTTAATGTCCCTTGTGCATTTAGAAATCTCAAAAGCCTTGATTAAACAGTTATGACATGCTGTGTTAGTTTAATACCTTTTATAGGGAAGGAAGGATATCGCACATTTAACAGCTTTCAATCAGGGGATTGAGCCAAGAAACCCATGATGAAATGAGTGACCTTGGGTCAGTATTTTTTTTGCCAATTAATCCATGTCAGCTTGTGAGAAGGTGACCTTATTGACTTGTTTATTAGAAGAGGTTAAGTTAATTATCTAGTAGTGGCAGACTTTGCTTTGCACCATACTTTTGTACTTTACTGTTCTCCCTGTTTGGAGTTATTTACAATTTAGGCTTGAAATATTTAGTCAATATGCTTGTCTTATGGTAACATTAAATCTAAGAACGCATACACAAACATATGCTTAAATTCCTTTTAGAGCTTGTTCATGAGTAGTTTTGAAATTCTGTCTACTCTGGGCCACTTAGTGTTGGTGACCTTTCATATTGGTCAAATGAATGAAACCTGTTCTCCTTTCAAAGGGCACATGTTATTTCAGGCTTAAGGCATGTGTGGAGTCCCACTGCTCTGAATGTAATGTGGATTGTGGACATTGTACCCTTTTTACCCCTCCCTGGCTAACTCACTAAACATTCCTCCCTCAGCAATGGACAAAAAGGGAGCAGTACCTTGCTCTTGTTTCTAAACCAAACATAATGAAAACATGTGCTACACTGCGGGAGACAACTACAGGTCTGAGGCTGATCTCGGTGTTCTTTTCATTGATGTGGAGGGTTGTTTTTCGAGCCGATACGCACGTACATGTCGTTCAGGGTGTGTATTGTTCCAAGGTGATCAGAAGAATTCTGTTTATATTCTCCATGGGGGATTAGCACAGGACAACCTTGTTTTTCTCCAGAGTACATATTTCGAGTCTACAAGGCACAATGGTTCAGTGTTCAAAAGAAAAAGTTGTTTTTAGGTTCATTTCTCGTTTACACTGTTCATAACAATTTCGACAAACCCCTTCAGACACATAAAATGGCTTTAGTGATATAACGGTTGTCCGCAATCATATGACAAGTCTTAAAGAAATAGCCTACTTGGCTCAAATTAAAATCACCCTCATGTCAGTCCAAACCTGTTGGCCTATGCCCATCTATTTTTTATTTATTTATTTTTTATTTCTTTTCCATACATTAAAATTTAGATGGGTCCAATGTTGTTTTGGTCAAAAGTCATTGAAACATTAGTCATGGAGGTTTGCAATGGTATAATGGTGTGTAAATGGTAACAGAATTGTCATTGTTGGGTGAAGTCTCCCTTTAAGCCCCATCAGTCACCACTCACCACCATTACTTCATACCTTTATTTCTTGTGATTTTTCTAATTTCATTTTTCACTGCATTTCTTGATATGCTAAGCTTTGGTTTTATGCATGCTTCAACTCATTGTCTGTTTTAAATGCTTCTATTGTTCTTCATTTGGGTTTTGCTATCATGAAGTGTTGAAGTCTTGCACCATGATGCTCAATCCAATTTGTTTCTTATGTATGCCTTGCCTTTGTCTTCCATTCTAACATTTTCTCTCTTTCTTTTCTCCTCTACGGTTTCTTTTCTGCCTGCCTGCCTGCTAATCATAACTCGTATCATCTCAATGAACTGTCCACTCTAAATCCAATTCACCCATTCACTCATCAAATGTCCAGCGGGCTTTCATAAAATCACCCTTGTCTCAGATGAAACTCATAGAAGACAGTGCCGAGATGGATTGTGAGGTCATAGGGAACCCCATCCCTGAAGTTCAGTGGTGTTTTATTGAGGCGAGGAGCCAGATGAAACTGTCTCTCAGCTGTTTGACGGTGCAAGAGAGGATCGTGTACGCATCAACGCCACCTATATTCACCATGCCACCAGCACGCTCGTCCTTACACACTAATGCTCAACGACACGGGCATTTACGAGTGCCGCGCCTCAAACGACCCTGACCGCAACGACCTCAGGACCCCGCCCAAAGTCAAGTGGATTCGCTCCAAGCAAACGTTATAGTATTTGAACGTGAGTTATGCCGTGGAAACGAGGTGTGTCACTAGTGTAGAGAGAGAAGTCCCCGTAGATTCAGACTCTCCTTACCTTACCCTCTCTTGCCGCCCTCCCATACCAAGTCACATGACTTCTACTCTAGCACCGTCTGTTCTGTCATAGTAATCTGATGCCATATCAGTGCCTAGAGCTTGTGAGATGAAGTTGAACCTTTTAAAGAAACGGCATTGATCAGTTAACAAT
>NW_024121248.1:18234-234533 GCF_016745375.1 Pimephales promelas
TTTTTTTGATTTCGATATCTCAGCTCTGGAAGGGGCTAGAGCCTCCATTTTTGCACTCAGGTCTAAGTCTCATGGCCCTCTATCAGAATCCAGAGTTTTGGGAAGATTGGAGAAACTTAATTTTTCGCCCAAAAAAAAAAACGTAAGGGGTACCACTGTCGTTTTTTTTTCGGGCCGAATTTTTGAGTTTCGATATCTCAGCTCTGGAAGGGGCTAGAGCCTCCATTTTTGCACTCAGGTCTAAGTCTCATGGCCCTCTATCAGAATCCAGAGTTTTGGGAAGATTGGAGAAACTTAATTTTTCGCCCAAAAAAAAAAAAACGTAAGGGGTACCACTGTCGTTTTTTTTTCGGGCCGAATTTTTGAGTTTCGATATCTCAGCTCTGGAAGGGGCTAGAGCCTCCATTTTTGCACTCAGGTCTAAGTCTCATGGCCCTCTATCAGAATCCAGAGTTTTGGGAAGATTGGAGAAACTTAATTTTTCGCCCAAAAAAAAAACGTAAGGGGTACCACTGTCGTTTTTTTTTTCGGGCCGAATTTTTGAGTTTCGATATCTCAGCTCTGGAAGGGGCTAGAGCCTCCATTTTTGCACTCAGGTCTAAGTCTCATGGCCCTCTATCAGAATCCAGAGTTTTGGGAAGATTGGAGAAACTTAATTTTTCGCCCAAAAAAAAAAAACGTAAGGGGTACCACTGTCGTTTTTTTTTTCGGGCCGAATTTTTGAGTTTCGATATCTCAGCTCTGGAAGGGGCTAGAGCCTCCATTTTTGCACTCAGGTCTAAGTCTCATGGCCCTCTATCAGAATCCAGAGTTTTGGGAAGATTGGAGAAACTTAATTTTTCGCCCAAAAAAAAAAAAACGTAAGGGGTACCACTGTCGTTTTTTTTTTCGGGCCGAATTTTTGAGTTTCGATATCTCAGCTCTGGAAGGGGCTAGAGCCTCCATTTTTGCACTCAGGTCTAAGTCTCATGGCCCTCTATCAGAATCCAGAGTTTTGGGAAGATTGGAGAAACTTAATTTTTCGCCCAAAAAAAAAAACGTAAGGGGTACCACTGTCGTTTTTTTTTTCGGGCCGAATTTTTGAGTTTCGATATCTCAGCTCTGGAAGGGGCTAGAGCCTCCATTTTTGCACTCAGGTCTAAGTCTCATGGCCCTCTATCAGAATCCAGAGTTTTGGGAAGATTGGAGAAACTTAATTTTTCGCCCAAAAAAAAAAAACGTAAGGGGTACCACTGTCGTTTTTTTTTTTCGGGCCGAATTTTTGAGTTTCGATATCTCAGCTCTGGAAGGGGCTAGAGCCTCCATTTTTGCACTCAGGTCTAAGTCTCATGGCCCTCTATCAGAATCCAGAGTTTTGGGAAGATTGGAGAAACTTAATTTTTCGCCCAAAAAAAAAAACGTAAGGGGTACCACTGTCGTTTTTTTTTCGGGCCGAATTTTTGAGTTTCGATATCTCAGCTCTGGAAGGGGCTAGAGCCTCCATTTTTGCACTCAGGTCTAAGTCTCATGGCCCTCTATCAGAATCCAGAGTTTTGGGAAGATTGGAGAAACTTAATTTTTCGCCCAAAAAAAAAAAAAACGTAAGGGGTACCACTGTCGTTTTTTTTTTTCGGGCCGAATTTTTGAGTTTCGATATCTCAGCTCTGGAAGGGGCTAGAGCCTCCATTTTTGCACTCAGGTCTAAGTCTCATGGCCCTCTATCAGAATCCAGAGTTTTGGGAAGATTGGAGAAACTTAATTTTTCGCCCCAAAAAAAAAAACGTAAGGGGTACCACTGTCGTTTTTTTTTTCGGGCCGAATTTTTGAGTTTCGATATCTCAGCTCTGGAAGGGGCTAGAGCCTCCATTTTTGCACTCAGGTCTAAGTCTCATGGCCCTCTATCAGAATCCAGAGTTTTGGGAAGATTGGAGAAACTTAATTTTTCGCCCAAAAAAAAAAACGTAAGGGGTACCACTGTCGTTTTTTTTTCGGGCCGAATTTTTGAGTTTCGATATCTCAGCTCTGGAAGGGGCTAGAGCCTCCATTTTTGCACTCAGGTCTAAGTCTCATGGCCCTCTATCAGAATCCAGAGTTTTGGGAAGATTGGAGAAACTTAATTTTTCGCCCCAAAAAAAAAAACGTAAGGGGTACCACTGTCGTTTTTTTTTTCGGGCCGAATTTTTGAGTTTCGATATCTCAGCTCTGGAAGGGGCTAGAGCCTCCATTTTTGCACTCAGGTCTAAGTCTCATGGCCCTCTATCAGAATCCAGAGTTTTGGGAAGATTGGAGAAACTTAATTTTTCGCCCCCCCCAAAAAATGAAAGGGGTACCACTGTCGTTTTTTTTTTCGGGTCGAATTTTTGAGTTTCGATATCTCAGCTCTGGAAAGGGGCTAGAGCCTCCATTTTTGCACTCAGGTCTAAGTCTCATGGCCCTCTATCAGAATCCAGAGTTTTGGGAAGATTGGAGAAACTTAATTTTTCGCCCCAAAAAAAAAAAAAAAACGAAAGGGGTACCACTGTCGTTTTTTTTTTCGGGTCGAATTTTTGAGTTTCGATATCTCAGCTCTGGAAGGGTCTAGATTCTAAGATTCTACGGAATCTTAACAGTGTTTAAGTGTTTTGTTTTGTTTTTTTTTTGGAAGACAGCACGCTTCTGAAACCGACTCGGCACGCTGACTTTCAACCGTGCCGTCTTCAGTGGTTCAGTGGTAGCAGAGTCTAAACGCAACAAGAAGGTGGAATAGAACCTGTATCCACTTGCTTCAGAGCCGGTACCGCTACCACTGCGCCACTGAAGACGACACGGTTCTGACAGTCTCCAGCGATATGTTATGCCCTTAATATTACATGACTAACTAAATGTATTTTTTCCATGTACTTTTCTGATATGCACTTTCTGTAAAGCTGCTTTGAAAGCTGATCTGAGCCTGGGTCTGTGTTGTATTACTTTCATGTTATCAGTGTAAAGCTGCTTTGATACAATTTGTAGCATACAAATCTATATCTACAATAATATCTATAAAAATATCTACATCTATAATAAAATCTACAATATCTACGTCTATAATACAATCTACAATATCTACATCTATAATAGAGTGTCAGTTTCTATAATAAAATCTACAATATCTACATCTATAATACCTTCTACAATACCATTTACAATATCTACCTCTATAATAAAATCTACATCTATAACACAATCTACAATATCTACATCTATAAAAATATCTACATCTATAACAAGATGTCTATTCGACCCGAAATATATTTGCTTGAAGTCACCCTGAAATTTTAAGAAGCTCATAAATAAATAATTTAACATTAGCATGTTCATCTTTTTCTGATGTCGTATAATGCAAGTAAAGAAAGCATTGCATCATTATTAAGTGTTTTGGGAAAAGTGTTCTGGTTTGGGAAACCCTAACATCAGGTCATAGGACAAAATTTGATATAATATGGTATTATCTTCAATTATTCAAATCCATTTTTGCCCCTGTACTCCTGTCGAAATTTTGAGTTTCTCTGATCTTCTTGAAACTCTGGATTCTGATAGAGGGCCATGAGACTTAGATTTGAGTGCAAAAATGGAGTCTCTTGACCCTTCCAGAGCTGAGATATTGAGATATTTATAATGGCATAAATGCTACGTGGGATCTCAATGTCTCAGCTCTGGATGGGTCTAGAAACTCCATTTTTGCACTCAGGTCTAAGTCCCAAGGCCATCTATCAGAATCCAGAGTTTCAAGAAGATCAGAGCAACTCAAAATTTCTACCCGAAAAAAAAAAAAAACGACAGTGGTACCCCTTTCGTTTTTTTTTTTTTGTTTGTTTTTTTGGTGCGAAAAAATAAGTTTCTCCGATCTTCTTGAAACTCTGGATTCTGATAGAGGGCCATGGGACTTAGACCTAAGTGCCAAAATGGAGGCTCTAGACCCTTCCAGAGCTTAGATATTGAGATCCCACGTAGCATTTATGCTATTTTAAAAATAGTGGGTTCACGGACAGTGGAATTTTGGGACGTTGCTTGGTGCTAGCCCCAGCTTGGTGCTGCCCCAGGGGACCTGCTGAGTGCAGTAAAATAGTTTTTATCACGACAGGAACTTTAATTAAAATGTCATCAAATATACTACCCGAAACCCCATTCAATAGATTACAGGCGAGATGGTGTCCAACATAAAAATGGTATGAAACTCATACAGGTTTGGAACAACATGAGGGTGAGTAAGTGATGACAAATATAATTTGTGGTTGAACTATACCTTTAAAGGCATAGTTCACCCAAAAATGTAAATTAGCCCATGATTTAATCACCCTGGCCTCTAGCCATCCTTGGTGTATATGACATTCTTCTCTCAGACGAAAACAATCAGAGTTATGTTAAACAATGTCCTGGCCCTTCCAAGCTTTATATTGGCTGTAAATGGTTTTCTGTTTTGAAAGTCCATAAAAGTGCATCTATCCATGATAAAAGTGCATCTATCCATCATAAAAGTGCATCTATGCATAAAAAATATATATTAGTATGAAATATTTAAAATATTCATATTTAAGTCAAATCCATTTGTTCTTTTGGCCGGAAGTTATTTTACTTTATAAAGTTTTAAATATGGATATTTTTCTTACATCTCCATCTTCCTCATTACTCCACATAAAGTCAACATCTGAGATATTTTCATCAGCTATATGTTCAAGCACTTCAGAACTGTATATTCTGCACATGAAAAAGTTTCAAAAATGTATCGGTACTTTGATATATATATATATATATATATATATATATATATATTTATAAAAGAAATTTCAATCAGCATCACTGAAAATGAGACATTTCAGTAAGGCTTTCAAACCTACTGTCCATTCTAATGGACAGACACATTTAAAAAAAATCCTGATTTAAAACGTGCAATTCTACAGTCGATTTTTAACTTTAATTAATAAATTCAATCTTTCTATTTTACATACAAACTATGAAATACTGGCAAAAATATATACAAAATGTAAATACACCTTAGAAAATGTTGCTTCCTTCTATGTTTGGAGTGAAGTGCTACCATGCTTCTCTTCAATGTAGAGTTTCTTTTAATAAAATTACTACATGCAGAGCTTTGCTGGCATTTGATTGGATGACAAACATCCAATCTCATGAACTGCAGGCTTTAAACTAGGTGAAATGCTCGAGAAGTTAAAAAAAGGGGGCTGACATGACATGTAATGTCCATTGTAATGGACACAGGGTCTGAATGGGTTAAGTTGTACATTAAACAGTAAGTATATTAAACCATCAGCCAATCATTATACTATTTCTTGCAAAGCTGCAAAACAACCCCAGGGTCTTGAAACATCCTAATTAATTTAGTAGCTTCATCGCAAGACGTTCTGAAAGTTTATTTGAACAAAACAGCAGAGTCGCTGCTAAAAAACATGGCTTTTTAATCAATAATTATGCCGTGTGACCTCCTTTTTGAACAACAACAGAAAAACATTTTTCCTCTAGCACAATGCATAGTAAAACGTAGTAATATTTAGTGGAGCATATTTTGTTAATGATAGCTACAACTGAGACAAATATTCCTTTCTCGTGGACAAACTGTAAACTTTATTGCTTCAAATATTCCTTAGAATTTGGCAAAAATATAACACTTGGCATATATTGAATAAAATCCAACATCTGTGTTTGGTGCAAGATAAACTGAGGATATGAGCATCATTTAAAAACAGCTATATGATTTTTTTTTTAATCTGCTTATGGCAGGAATCTATAAGGAATCATTTAAAAGACATGATTTTAAGTCATAAAAAATTTGCTTTTTTTCAAAACCCTGAATATGAACAGTCTGATGCTATTTTCAAACATTTGCCCATTTTGTTATTTTCTTTAAATCATAAATGAGCGATTTGCGCTTGGTTTTGCCTCCAGGATGCCAAGAACAAACAGGAGCCGCTACAACAGAGCTAGCCTCTTTCAAGCTGTGAAATAGTAAGTAACAGCAGAATATAAATAGGTTTTCAAGGATTTAAAGACCGAGAGGACATCAGACCTCATTAGGTAGCCATGGCGAGTGAGTTTAGTGCTCCAAAACAACAGATAGTGGAGAGACTCATCGTCGCCTGATGGATCTCGTCACATCGCAGAGGAGGGGGTAATCAACCCTAATGTACTTACTCGCATAACCTCACTTGCCCTCTAAGATGTGCGATCCCCCTCAAAACTGCATTAAGTCATATTTATTCACTCTCTGCTTTATTTGTGAGGGAGAACGATTTTTCACAAACAGGACAGAGCCACAATTTTTGAAATAAATAGTTCATTGATAATGAAAAGCTGAACTTTTTCAAGAAAGCTACTCAAGTCCTTTGTAATTAAATACGTACGAATGTAGCAGATGAGGGCAAATTAGTCTCCCAGTCATTAAACTTTGTACGTTAGCAGCATAATTAGCTCAAAATGTATGTGGTATTTACTTCCATGAACACTCATTGGGAAACTGTTGATTCGTTTAATTGTCCCAATGCTAAATTAAGACGATGAAATAATCTCTGTTGTGGGATAGCGAAGAAAAAAAAAAACACACATATGGTCACACACACATACACAACGTTCAAAATCAAGGCCTTTCAGTTCATTTGACATCGTTTCATGTCGTCTTATGTTAACATGTTCCTTTGGTCTGAAGGAATAAGACAAAGACGTGGACAGAAGTTCTCATTTTGAAACCGGTTTGGGACTCTTGAGCCTTCAAATACATCTTTATTTTTCTATAACAACTCTAATATTGCGTATTATAAGTTAAGTATCTAATGTCTAGCCGGTTCATGTTGAGAAGAGGGGGTTAGCTCCTACATTGTGATCAGAAGCAAACTAAGTCCCTGTATTCAGACACGTGCCAGTTTGCATTATTTGTACTACAGTACATAAAAGGGAGTGGGTACATCTTTGTGAGCAGCTACAATAAAGAAAAACATTTCAAAGAGGCAAATTGTGAGGGTGGAAGCTACATTGATGTTTATATCATAGGTACAATGGAAATGTCCCGGTCGTGGTAAAAATGATACAGTCATTTTCATTTAATGCTATCAAGTCTTGAGGGTTTGTTTTCCCTTGTAACCAGTCGCACCACATACATTCTGTGAGTAAAATCCAAAGGTGTGACAAGGGATCGGGAAACGTTCTTGGTTAAGGTGAGTCCACACATTCCTGACCCAGGCAGAGCCTGCCAACACTATCGTGGTCACAAATTTGATGATAATCTAGATCTGATGTGATGTTGTTCAGTTTCTGGTAGACTGGTTATTGAATCCTTCTTGGGCAGTCCTGAATCCAAACTGGGTCTCATCTGGGGGAGAGAGGCAGGAGAAAATGCACCTACAGACATTTGGTGGGGTAGTGCCATTCTTGGCGGAAAACTTCCTCTAATACCAGCAGGGCCGGGGAGGTTCTGGGGGGGACCGATTGAAGTGGAAGAGACTCTGGTGGACTGGGAAGGGCTTGGGGCAACTGGCTGTACCATATCATGGGGTAAGGATGGCTGGGAGGCGGATAGGGCACGGGCATCTTGGCTTAAAGCGCACCTGGGAACCAGTGGTCGATGTGTGGGACTGGGGACATGTTGTTGTACAAGGGATAACTGGGAGCCTGAGGGTGCACCTGGGGGGCTGGAACCATACTGGAATGTTCGACCGGTAGTTGCCAGAGGGCTATGGACCGGTGTGCCTGCAAGGGCAGAGGCAAGGGCTAAGGTGGAGTACTGGGAGCCTGGGGGTGTCTGGCTCTGGACCACCTGGAAGCGCCGCACCATGCGAGGTGACTGGACAGCCCCAGAACCCACTAGAGTGTTGCCCATCTGGGGACAGAAGCTCATGGCAACAGCTTGCTGGAGGGTAGCAATGGCAGAACTTGTTGAGGGCTGACTAGAAGGTGCAAACATGCTCCCTTGAGTTGAAGGAGCCATGGACATGGACATGGCCCTGGGCCTCTGCATGTCTCCTTGTTTAACTAGTTGAACCATTTCTCGATCGTACTTCACAATCTCCTGGATCATCTCGTTCTCACGGTTGTTGAAGACGCCAGTGTTAAGATCGTGCTGTACTTTGTGCATCAGGATGGAGTTCTTCTTGCCTGAAAGGTGCAGATTATGGTCAGATATGGCTTTGTTGACACATCTTTAATCAACAGCTATATCTGTAACTAGCAAACAATACTGCTGTTACAGACGTCTAATGATAGTATCAACTACCTAAATGTTGCATTTATATTACAGTGAACCCATTGTACTCTGTGCCTTTGGTAAGAGTCAGACACAGAGTAACAAAGGCTTAATCTGACATCCTACACCAAGGGCCCTATCTTGCACCCGGCGCAAATGACTTTGTACACTGACACATTTATCATTCCTATTTTGCACCCGCGCAAAGTGGACTTTTCCCTTCGCAGATGTACATTTTGTTTGGGTTTGTCCCATCCCCAATGTCACTTCTCTTTCTTTTACGGCTCTGACAAGAACATCGATTTCATCGCTGTGAACCGATTGTGAAGCGCCTGGTAAATGCGCCGTTAAAATAGAATTTCGCCATGGAACAAGCGCACCTCGTTCATCATGCTCTTAAAGGGAATGTGATATGATGCTCTTATTGGTTTGTTTCCGTTACGCCCAAACCACACCAATGAATAATGAAGCTACTTCAGGCCAACCCCTTTTAAACTTGCGTCTGGCGCAAGTGTCATCTATCCCGCCTGGTAAAATAGCAACAGCGCCCAAGACCCGCCCACAAAGTTACTTGCGCTTCGCGCTTGATACTTGCATTTCAGATCGTTAAAAAGTGATTATATGGTGCTGAAGGGTCATTGAAATCACATTTGGTTGACTTGCACAATGGGAAAAAGGAAGGAAAAGTGTCCCACCATGAGAGCATATCTTATGTACATGGCCTTTGAGAAACGCGTCCCTTCGGGTTGAGGTAAACTCCAAACTAGCCAAATTATAGTTTTTGAAAACATGCAATTTTGCACACCTCTACTATTGTCTTTTGGTCTGACTGTTGACACAACTTGTTTAGATGGATGTTTGTACTTAGTGGATTCCTGTTGGGGTTTTTATTTCTGATATCTGCTTTTTCAGACTGATGGGTCATCTAGTTGCCTGTGAACAGCAAGGCCCAGAGCCCTGCTGAGATTTCCAGTGAGAGGGAAGCTATAATGTCTGGCACTAGTGTCATTGTGCTGAGTCACAGCACCGCTAACACTAACTCGCGACATGGCGCGTGCCTATCACCTGCACCCTGCTGCTAGCAAGACAATTTGCAGCTAAAATGACATCCTTCGCACAGCTCCTGCTGGCAGGGCCCCAACATCGCCTTCAATTTCTCTCATCTCCGTCTCCAGAAGCACATACAAATAACACTTATATCCATCACTCGTGGTTTGAGCATGCTATTTCACCAAGCTGTCTCCCAAATCCACAGCTACATAGTTCATATCACACGATGTGCAGCATATATTAATAGCATTCATCATGTACACCTTGTTTTAGATGTCTGTTGAATTCGATTTAAAAGTAAAAAAGATTTACATTGCTATTGTTTGCGTTTTAAAGTACATGTGCAAAAAAAAAAAAAAAAAAAAAAAAAACGTGGAAATACTCCAAGCACAAACCTTATTTCACTCAGAATTAATTACATAAATTACAAAGGGAGCCCATGGCGAATTAGCCTTCCAGTTAGGCCTAAAAATTGACATAATAACTGAATCTCTCTTTTCCCATAGTAAATAAAAAACTGTCATTTTTGACGTTCGTAAATTTTAACAGCTAACATTGACGGTAAGTAGGACATTTACTGCGAAATTGTGGTAGCGGACGTTCTTCGGCAAAGTGTCTTTTCCCAAACTCCCCTGCATGAGCTGAACTGATCATTTATGGAATCTGGTTGCCATGGCAACAGCAGCGTGTGGGGTGGTTGCATGGCCCATGTGTAAACAACTAAGGTGGTCATGTGACAGGGAGTGACATCAGCAGCACACTGACCTTGGGAGATAAGGAAAGAGGATGCTGAGAGGGGTGAGGAGGGCAGGTGGCCTGCTTATCTTGGCAAATTACGTGTTTATGTGCCGAGGACACAAGCCAAAAACGGCAAAACAACCGTGTTGAAGACAAACCAATTTTGGAGCTCACTAGAATTCGAGCACAGATGTGATCAATGTTTGTCCAAACAAATGGACTCCTGGGCTGTGTACCCGTAATGCTTCTAAATATACCATCACAAATTGTGCTGAGTGTGTACTGTAGTATTACCGTGGTTCTTTATTGTAAGCATAATGCGTTTTGTTTATGCAACCAATTTTACCTTCTAGGCAACTTACCTATCCGATCAAGGCGGTCGATGGCTACGGTCTCGAACGCTCTCCTCATCATTGGGTACTCCTCCAGTACTTCATTGAAGTTGTCCACGGAGAGCGAGTAGAGTCGGCAGTAGGTGTCCGCCCGCACGCTGGCGGTTCGTCTTCCACGGGTCAACAGGCAGATCTCTGAGAATCAACAGGACATATTATGGTTGTGGTTCCAGAATAATCTGCATCTTAATCGCTCCTAATTGTTTTTAGATGCGTCTTTTAGCACTTGTCACGTCCTGATTTCGCAGTTTTGCAGAGTCAACATATTTTGTTGATCCTGGAACAACATTCTTGTCTGAAAATTTTGTCCTAAACCCTACCCATAAGGTGAAGAACACTGATGTAGAAGCACCTAACCCTAGTTGTAAGCCTAAACTTGACACAACTGTAAACTTGTCCCTCAATTCTGATTGGTTGATTGGAATGTTGTTCCAGGATCAACAAAGATGATGATCCAGGAGGCAGGAACGTTCCACCTGGTGAAATCGGATTATGTGCTGGTTGTACCTGATGTAATAAAAGCCTCTGCTTAAACCATTTTTAAAAGTGGTTTTCTGGTCTTAGTTGGTTTTAGATTAGGTTTTTAATAGAGATATGGAAATTTTGGCAGATAGTAATAATTATTTATATTTGAAAGCCGATAACCGATATATTGGCAGATAAATCTAAATCCAAATTTTTAGATAATTTCAGAAAGTCTGATTACAATCACCATTAAAAACCTTTATAATGTTCCAATATAATTTGATGTAGTCTAAATGACAAACTTGCGCTGCACTGTTGCACTCGACCTTATTTTCCTTTTTTTGAAGTGATTCCAATCATATTTCAAACAATTAAAAAAAACAGTCTAAGATGGTTTGCTCCCCTTAGCTGGTTTCCCAGCCATGTCAGACTGGTCCCGATTGCTGGTTTTAGAGTGGTTTCTGTCACTAGACCATGCCAGTAGACCAAGTTCACTAAGATAAGACTGGTTTAAGTCTAAGCTGGTGTTTGGTGGACTAGTGGACATGGGCAAAACAAAACAAAAAAATGACTTGACCAGCTTGGTCTGGTTGGGAGACCACTTTAAGTAGGTTTTCTTTTTCAGCAGTGTTAAATCTAAACCGATGGAACATAAACTTCAACAACATAATAGTGTTAATTGAGGTTTTCAATCTCTTTTCACTTTATTCCTGAAAGTACATTGAAATGTCACCACAACTCGAGTTGAAACCTAAAAAGGTAACCGTAGAGGACCTGTCAGTTTGCTTTGTCTCCTAACTACACCTCTTCTCTCTGAATGGAAGGTCAAACTCAACATTATAGTGAGGTAAGATCCTGACACTGACTGAAGGGGACCGACACACACACACACACACACATAGAAGCTCAGCATTTGGGATCTACCCAGTTGAAAATGTGGCTTCGATTCAAAGTAAATGTTGGCACAGCTCACTCTAAATTGAAGTCGCTGTGCCACTCATCCCTCTAGAGTGAATAAAACTCAAGTGAGGGATTCAAGTGGAAGTTGCCTGTCATAAAAAAAAATCAATAATTCAGGGTAACATCTGCAACCATGTGTTGTTAAATTGATTATATTGAATATTTAGAATAGATGCATTCGATCATATTTCAGTACTATGAACTTAACTTTTCCAACAGTATTACGTTTTATAAAGAGAAATGACCTATAGTTGAATGGCAGCAGGGTTTAAAAAACATTAAATTTTGTTCCATTTATGATTATTTATTTCATATTTTTAAATATACAGTCACATGACTGCCACAATGTTTGTTTGTTTTTCAGTAAAAAAAAAAAAAAGATTTACTTGAAGCTAAATTGCATAAAATAATATTTTTTTGGAGAAAATATTTTCTTTTCTTGCAATTGTTGTTTTTTTTTTAAAGTATCATAATTTTAATAATCTAACAAAACATATTTTTCTCATTGAATTAATATTTTTAAAGATGTTTGGATTTTTTTTACTGAAAAAAAAGAGATTTTTGCAGTCATGACTATTAAAATAAAAAAAATTTTGAACTGATTATTGTATTTCATTACAATGTGTATAATTAAAATAAATAGTTTCATAGAACCCTAGTGCTCTGGCTGTTTCTAGTGCAGCTCTTTGAAGTTTGTTTGGCCCCGTCCCTTAGTGAGAAGCCTTTGTAAAGTTGGCACATACAGCCTCTTGTTAAATACTGCATGCAATTTTCTTGTTTTTTTTCAAATTCTAGGGCTTATGAACTGTGTACTGATTGGCCAATAACTATACTTCTTTTTCAGACAGAATTAATGATTAATTTTCCCATTTTACAACTGCATTGGTGTAAAAGCTGAGAATGATAAGCTTTACCACAAATGTGGAGATCAAATTTAGTCATTACATAAAGACAGTGGTGGAATGTAACGAAGTACAAATACTTCGTTACTTTACTTAAGTACATTTTTCACGTATCTTTACTTTACTTAAGTACAATAAATAGTGCATACTTTTTACTTTTACTTCGTTACATTTTGCAGCAATTATTATACTTTCTACTCCACTACATTTCTACAACTTCTGTTACATTTTCGTTACATTTTCTGATCAGTTTTTCCCCTGCCAAAACGTAATCTGACCGTCCGTTCGTTGCACGTTTGTCTCACCAGTGACGTTTGGTTGCCATAGATACAGTATATCAACCCGGTCACACTAAATGCGTCTCACACGCAGTGTTTATCATGCAACTCATACGCGAAAATTTGTTTTTACGTGCATAGGAAACACACCGTGTGTAATATATGTTTGGTTTGGTTAGGAGGCAAGCCAAGAGGTTCAGAATTACACCATAAATGAATCGCGTTTACTGCCAAACATAGTTATTAACATATAGTAAGGATAAGCATGATATTGCCTAATTGCAAGCTTGTTTCAGAAATGGTGACATTTTTTTTCCATCATTATTGAACATCATTATAGGAGTAGGCTATTAGGTTGAATGAGTTAGAATTAAATGTTTTATTAATCATTAGAAAATAGACATTAAGATAATAAATTGTTATGCAAGTACTTTTACTTTTAATACTTAAAGTACATTTAAAATAAAGTACTTTTTACTTTTTACTTAAGTATGGTTGTCATTGTGTTACTTCTACTTTTACTAAAGTAAATATCTATCTGGGTATTTGTACTTTTACTTAAGTACTGAGATTCAGTACTTCCTCCACCACTGCATAAAGAACATGCAATATCACAAATCTATGTAATGTTTTTCTAATAGAAGATTAAAAGAGATTAACTGAAAGTTCTTTCCATTGGTATTCACAAATCACTTTGAATATCTGCGTATCCTTACTTGCTCGATTCAGTGTATAATTTGAGATATTTAAAGCTCAGCTCAGAAGATGAATGATGATTCTCATTTCTGAGCTGCTAAGAAGCATGGCCATTACACGTTTAATGTATCCATGTGTCACTCACTCAACAATAACCTTACAATATTTCTGCTATTGGTAATGTAGTGGTAATAGCCAAAAAATTGTAAATATATATATATAAAAAAAATTGTTGCTGTTGATCCATACAATGATAGTAAATGGGGTCCAAATGTCATTTTTGGACCCCATTGACTTTCATTGTATGGACAAAAAACGTTCAAAACATCCTTATCTTAACATCTATTTTATGTTTTAACGTTGAACTAAACATAGATCTTGCATTTAAATTATAATCTGTTTTATTTTGCAACTTCAGAAAAAGAAATGTTTACCGAGTGGCCGTTTTATCATGTGGAGCATGCACGCAGAGACGCTGTGATCGGTATAGAAGAGTACCATGACTAATCAGTCTGGCATCATGAATAAGCCCCTCTCATTCATGCATTGTAAAAGGTAAAGTGTAATTGTTTTTGGCCAGGGATTCTCTGAAGTTGACGTTACAAATTGATCTGCCATTGCTGTTCTGCTCCACTAATTCAGTGTTATTAATTAGCCAAATTTGTTCTTTATCTGCAGCCATTATTCAGTGCCGCTGGCTCCTGGTATATTCACAGCCTCAGTGAACTCTGCTCCTTGCCCTAAAGACTCTGGGAGGGGAAAAACACTGCTTTTTTCTGGATCACCAACGCAAGCCACTTCGAAGAAGGCAGCATCTTAAATGGGACAAAGCTTGCTGGAGGGAGAAACTAAGGAGTCATGTTTAAATGTCAGTGGTATTTATCACTGCATTCACAGTGCAAGTGAGCTGTTAGGGCCTCAGATGGAGCAATGATAAGGTGCAATAATGTACAGCTGAAAACATTTTCAGCATTCTTTCAATTCTGTTTTATTTTTAATTCACTTTTAAAACTCCTTTCTGTTCAGTTTTTGATTTTCATTAAAAAAAAAAATCCCCAAGAAAAGTGAACAGGAAGATTAATTAAATAATTTTGACTATTAAAACAAATCCTTAAATTTGCAGTATTGTTTCATTTTATTTATTTTTTTTTGTGCATAATTTCCTTCCTGGACTTTTATTTTGAAATGTAATTTGACAATACATTAATAGCTAACAACAACAGTTATATTATGCCGAAGTTATCACGTCACTCTGTAGGCCAAAACGCGGAAGTGAGTTAGCATTTTAGCACTTCCGGTTCCCTCGGTCTAAAGTCTATGGGATTTTTGAATGGGTTTTTGCTAAATCGCCTGAAATAAGGTCTGTGGTAAACAAAGCCTCTAAATATTTTCACGTTTTGATCTATGACATAAAACACACCAGTTAAAACCTGCTTGTGTTTTTTAAAACTTTGTTGTGTCTGCTTATATTTTTTTTAACTTCATATAGGCTTCAAAATGTGTAAATGTTTGGATAATCTTGATAGACAAAACGTGTAAGGGTCACAACTCTTTGTTGAAAACAGATCTTATTTTTTGCGATTTTCCAAAAGTCTATGGGGAAAATGCATAGCTTTTCGCTCGAGGGAACCCATGTGACGTCATCACTTCAGCACTCTATTTAGCTTTGGAAAAATATTTGGCTGTAAGTAACTTACAATTCATTGCAATATGATTGAGTTCAATATAATTATTTTAATACAATGAGTGATTTTATTTGATTAGTTATGTAAAAGTGCAGCATTGATTATAAGTATAATAGTAAAATTGATACTCGAATAAGTTTGAGTGATTTAGTTAACTTAAGTTTACTGCATTTTGGAAATTAAAATTGTAGTTAAGTATTTTTTAAGTTCCTGTAGGGACTTTTATTTTGAAATGTGAATATTTTACAGGAAGTTCTGTAAGTTTTATATTGAGTATGATGTTCAAACTGCCAAATTAATAAGAGGGTCTGTCTGTGTGGTCTTTACCCCCAAAGTAGGAGCCATCCGAGAGCTTCATGCCGATAGTCCCTTTGGTCAGGATGCTGACTACGCCATGCTGAATGAAGTACATCTTCTTGCCGATAGTTCCCTCTCGAACGATGTAATCTCCTGGTTGGAAGACCTCGAAGCGGAGCTTGGTTAACATTGCTGTCACGAAGTTGGGATCTGCGTTGGCGAAGAGCGGCATGGACGCCACCAGTTTCCGGCAGTTGAAGTTGACTATTTCCTGAAGGTGCGGAAGTGAGTTTACTCTCAGTTTTAACACATGTTATCAATTGTGTACCGTTTCTGTTGGTAACTGGTACCTCTCTTAATGGCTCGTTCAGTTCTTCCAAAATGCTTTCCTCATCGAACATCTTGCCCTGGTATCTGTGCTCATAGTAGTCATGGATCTTCTGCCGGAAGTCAGCCGGAAGTTTGTGGAAAGACATGTACTGTTCGACTTGCTTGTACTGAGAAGAGAAAATGGACATAGGGTCAGTTCAAATGATTGTGAAATAATGATTATGTTAAAACATAACCAACACCATCAGATCACCTTTTAGCAGGCTGTTATAATTCACATATAGCAGCCAAACAACATCTTAAGTTAATGATTTAAGGGTCAAGAGCCCAACTAAAACACACACTGATCACCACAATGGTGACTTAAAATTATGTTTTTCTCCTTCCGTGATTCTGCTTGTGAACATCAGGTGTCTTCAATGATGGCAATAAAAAAAAGAGGTTTTTACTCATATACATTAAAAAGAAAAGAAATTTTACTCATTTTAAATGGTTAACTTTTAAGTAATTAATTTGGTTAATTATTACTCAATTCTAATTTGTTGAATTTCATTAATAATATTGATTGTAATCTGTTGCCTTAATTTTATTGATTAGATTTCACATATTCAGTCGTATTGATTTGGACACACTTTTGACCCAAAATTTCCAACCAGTAAAATTTAGGTTTCCTGTATGGGTGTTCGTGCTATTTTAGGAAACATCAAGGGAAGTTATTTATGGTGGATGTGATAGACTAAAGAGTGCGTGATGAATCAGATGATAAACTCTATTCATAGCGCAGCATATGTAGTTAACCATCTCTCTGCAGCATCTTCTGTATTGTGATGGCTTTCTGGTTTGTTACTGGAATAATCAGTAAATTTGTTGTGTTAAATGGTTTCAGCTATGTTTGTATGTTGTGTGGAAATTAGATTATATATAACAATTAATTATGAATATATTGATGTTTCAAAAACATATCATATTTTTATAACACAGACTTACTACACTACTTTACCTGTCATTAGTTTTTAAATAACTGAATTTTCACTTTGAAACTAATACGTGATGATCACTAGAATATTTTTAACACATTTTCCATATAAAAAATATAAATAAATGATCCATGTAAAACATGTGATCCATGAAAAAATGATGGTAAATATCCTATTAATTGTTTTTTTATATATATCTCCAATGACTTATTGTCATTGAGTATATGAATTGCCCATCAAATATGTTGGGTACATTCTTATGGTTTGCAATATTTGTATTGTTTTCTTTAATAAATGAATATTAAAATGTGAGGTTAACCCTAATCAAGAACAAATTGAGGCAAAATTGAGAAATTGTGAAAAAAAATTTTTTACATTTTTAAATGTAAATGCCTCTTCTGATATTCTTTACATCCACAAGGACTGGAGATTTGGATGACATCTCTTAAAACTACAAAATTACCTTTAAAATAGATTCATGATGAAAAAGTTTTACAAATTTAAAAATGGAAAAAAAATAAATCTCAGAATTATTTTAAATTAATCAGTGGCAGAATAGACCAAAAATGTATACATTGTGAGTCTTAAAGTGTAGCAGTGTGTGTAGTGGCATACAGTTTGTCGGTCACATAGTTGACAATCTCACAAGGGAAATATCTATATTTATTATTATATTTTCTGTGTCAGAACAATATGTTGCAGAAATTAAATTCTAAAGAAATGTTTCTGTCACATAGTATGATATGTCCTAGTACTCAAGAATCAGTGATATAGAATGGTGGCTATATTTCGCAGGTTCGTGCGAAATATACCGTCGGTGTGTGAATGAGCGTATGAATGGGTGAATGTGAGGCAATATGTAAAGCGCTTTGGTGGCCATTAGGTCTATGAAGGCGCTATATAAATGCAGTCCATTTACCATTTACCATTTACCATAGGTTAACAAAATGTCAAATTTTGAAAATCCAACTTTGTGACTTTAGCAGAGGTCATATTAACCCTTTCTATGTTGAATGGCAAAGTGCAGAGGTTAGAAAGTGTGTTAATAACACCAGCTCATGACATCTCTGCAGCATCTCTCTCACACACACACATCCTGATGGCAATTCCTATCAATGTCAAAGTGGATCCATTTAATAAGTGAGATAGATACAGTATACATCATAGATACAGACAGACAAACAGAGGTGATGAAGATGAAGCTTAGGTTAAGGTTATTTTGCAGTCAAAATCTCAAACACTTAATACCAAGGAGGGAGGCTGTTTACAGTATACGATTGTTATGACACAATATTTCTGAAGCAGTGTTAAATGTGAGACAGTCTTGTGTGGCCTTTCAGACCTCATATTCCAACATAACTCAACTATATTGGGTCGTGTGCACACCAGGATAATGACATGGGGGAAGGGTGATGCTCCTTAGTGACCTCTCAGCTGGATAGATGGTGTTGGTTGGAAAAAGGCATGTGGATAATGACTGTCGGTATGTGCGCGGTGACATGCTCGGCTTGACAAGCCTAGGGTCGATTCTTTGGCTACTAACAGGGGTGCAGTCTTTTGCACTTGTTAGTGACAGGTACTGTCTGTTGTACAGGCCATTGTGCTGTTTTATGAAGGGATTTTTGTTTATTATTGCACTCTAAAAAATGCTGGGTTGTTTCAACCCAAATTTGGGTCAAATATGGACAAAACAAAATGTGGGGTTAAAAATATAATAAGAAAATGTACAGTTGAAAGTTGAAGTTTTTAATGACATTTTTAACCCAACATTTGGGTTTGTCCATATTTGACCCAAATTTGGGTTCAAACAACCCAGCACCGTTTAGAGTGTGGTGTTTGTTTGAGAAACCTTTTAAATGTTTGTGTTTTTTATGTTTCAGTGTGTGTCTAACAGATTTTGAACAACATGAGGGTGGGTAAATGGTTCGTTCATAAATTACGATTTTTTTTTAATGAAAGTCTAATGGTATTGCCACAGAAATGTAGTAATGACATTGTTAAAATAGTCCATGTGACTACAGTGGTTCAACCTTAATGTTATGAAGAGACAAAAATACTTTTTTTGCACACTATTACTCATCATCCCTTTGGCAGTGGGAGGGGAATCATGAGATGTGCACTGACTGACTTTAATTAGCTCAGAGTGGAAATCCCCATCATAAACTCATTTCATGAAAACCTTTTGTTTCAGTAATCCGGCCAAAATCCTAATCTAAATCGATCTTAATTAATTACAATTGGATAAGGGATTTGTACAATCGCACATAACCGAAAGAAACAACCAGGGGTCCCGACTCTCAGCATGCCATTATCCCTTTTCACCTTTTTTGCATTTCTTTCTGCGTACGGTAATAGCACAATGCTAATTGCTAGTTTTGTGAATAAAACACATCTTTAATTAACCTACTTTACATATAGGAGGCGGCGTGTAGTGGTAAAAAAGTGCAAATCTTAAGTAAGAGAATTTAATCAGAGACTGTTTAACATTGACACAACTGTGCTTAAAGAAAGTACCACAAATGCACATGATCATTTAACCACCTCAAAATAACAGAGCCCGCTTGTCTCGTCAAGCTCGACCAACTCTGTAATTTACGCTTTGTGTCTTTTGATCAAGGAAGTCTATTTTCTCCTCTCTTTGGTTCATTCAATCAGCAATGAAACAAGGCAAGGTGTTAAACTGAAATGTGAAGCCAATTACTTGAACCACCTTGTTGCAATCACTGTTTGGGTCTCCTATTATGTGCATTAGCACTGAAAACACTTTAGGAAACTTTCAATTTCACCTGGTCTTAGGATGGGTCATAGTTCAGGAAACTGTTCTCTGTTTATACTCAGATAGATAGATAGATAGATAGATAGATAGATAGATAGATAGATAGATAGATAGATAGATAGATAGATAGATAGATAGATAGATAGATAGATAGATAGATAGATAGATAGATAGATAGATAGATAGAGACAGACAGACAGACAGACAGATAGATAGATAGATAGATAGATCTCTGTTCTCTGTCACAGAACAGAGCTAGCATTAGCTTAGCACTTAGCATCTGGTGACAGGTAGATGACCCGATTAGCTTGTGTAAGCTTCCTAGCAGAAGTCATCAAAGAATTTATGCAATGTTGCGTAATATATTACAGATAATCATCTTAGTTCATCTAAAACGGCTGAATTGACATATTCTGACCTGACTCTGACATTTGAACTGATTTGAGCTTGCTAAATATTACCTCAGTCTTTGTTGCTTGCTTGTTTTTAGCAATGTTTCTCCATACAGCACCAGGACTATATTTTCCAAACTGTTCATTTAGTTTCTGTAAAAATTTACAACATGATCACTTCCAACCCAAGCTAGCATGTGGAAACAAGCTATTAATTATGAACGATGTTAGCGCATATGCTAAATACATGGAATCAAATCATTCAGCCAGTCCACTGTTGTTGTTGTTTTTTTATCTTTGAAATGGGACATGCAGTTCATCTTCAGTCAGTGACATAAAAGGATGATATATTTCCCATGACCATCTGCCAAAGCATCAAGGTCATCAAAGTCACCAAGGAGGGGGGATGAAAGCCTGAATCCTGTGAACCGTATATCATGCTTTCGTTCCATATGGACATAGAGTCCATCAGTGGATACATTTAAACCATAGGTATCCGACGCCAACTAGGATTATGATGGTTTACTGTTAATAACCAGCGTGATATGAGACCCCTACGGCCCTGTAGTCCAAAACCCTATTCAAAGATCACAAACAATTCTTGCTGTATACTCCTACAAAAAAGACTAAGAACTATATCATTCTGTAAAATCAAATCATTCCCATAAATGATGCAGTCAGTATATTATCATGTTGTGGTCATTATTGGAACATACTAGTCTAGTTGGAGACTGCGGTGCCCGATGGTCGATTGATACAGCTCGATCTGTACATCTCGACGCCGTCGACTTAACGTTACATTACTGTATACAGTGTATAAATATATGACCTACCCCTACCTAAACCTACCCGTCACTGGGGTTAATACGATTTATGAGTCTTCCCCTACCATCCGAGGAAAAAAAAATATCGCTCCCCAGATGTAGATCTACATTTTGCTTTGTTTCGCTCGGACATTTAAGGGCGTGTACATACACGCGGAATCACTCTGACATTTAACGGCGTAGACATACATGCATACACACGGATAGCTCAAAATGCGTATAGATAACACGTCACTTGACTTGCAAGTTCCCTGGGGTGCGGTAATGTTGACAGAAACTGATCTGAGACTTCTATCGTTCTACTTCATTTAAAGCTACACTGTGTAACTCTTTTAGTTTATTCTTAGCTAAAAAAAACGTAGTTCTTTCAAAAATATATGTGCTCATTAATGTATATTTACTTCGTTCAAGTGATAAAGTGTATAATATGCCATTGAAAATACATACGGGTAAGGGGTTCTAATGTCGGTCGCCATGTTGCCCCTCCATCTTGAAAGTACATTAGCCAAAGAGGGACATACCCGTTAATTCAAGCTTCGCCTTTCGCGTTTACGTTTAAGTTAACACTCATGGACGAGGTCGAACTGGAAGCCATGCTAATCTTGGACAACAATGGCTACCGTAGGAGTTAAAACGAAATCGGAATTGAGAGGAACAGAATCTAATATTCACTGGATAGTCGATGGGGGTAAAAATCACACAGTGTAGCTTTATTTTTTTGGAGGCTAGACCTAAGCAGGTAATTGAAAGTCAAAGCCAACCAATGTAATGCTTGTTACGTAATGGCTAATGTCCCGTTCATCTGTCGTTGTCTGGCAATCCACTGGTTTACACATAGCAGGGGAGATGGACATGTGAGGGGATGATGGGAGATCTACACAGGGACATTTGTACATCAGGTTGCAAAGGCGTGATAAAGAAGGGATTTTAAAGTACCCTATGCTTTTTACAGTGGCTTTTGAATATATACTATACATCGATTTATGCTAGAAAGCATATTCTAGGTCAATATGTTGAAAAGCAAGCACTCAAGGACCACCATCACAGCAATCCACTTCTTCCTCTCCACCAGTGAGATCCCCTTCATCTCAAGTATGCACAAAAATCATCAGCTTTTTAATGTATATTTTGTCTCCAAGAAACATTACATTGCGTTTATTCTAGATCATGAGGTCAAAAACAGCGTCCTATGGGCCCTTTATTTCATGCAAAGAATGGCTTTTGTTGGCATCTTTAGCACGTTCTACTCCCCTGCTGCCTCACTGGCTCTGTTATCTGACGGCAAGCAGCTCTGTTGCTAGTGATTAATGAACAGGAAAGTCTGCCGCCAGAGGCGAGATTTGATGAGCTCCACCGAAAGTCCCATAGGGATTCTCTGCATTACATCATTCCTTCCAATAGTGTCGTAATATATGTTTAGAGTAAGAATCTAAGGCATGCAAATAATGATGAGCAGAAATTCCTTTCGATCTTGAAATTCTTGTGTTTCAATGTGTTGACGGGGTACAGTGACCCTCATGGCGCCGACGCTGAGTGGACATCAAATTTCTTTGAAATACAATCCCCCCTTTTAAAGCACATGGCTATAACAAAACGATTATCTATATTTTCAAGAAAACGGGAGGATCCAGAAAGTCGGCTGCTCAATGGAAAGTGCAGAGATAAGAAGTTTCTATTCAAACCAAATCGTTTGTGGCGTCAAGACACGAGTTGCCGGTGTAAACAAGCACCAGATGCCGTGATTAGGAATCAAAGAAGACCGAATTACAGCCGTGGGAGGGACTGACAACTGATCAGATGAGAGGCCAGATTGGAGAGAATACCCACAACCCTCAGCCGTAGGGATAGTTGGCCTGAGCAGTTTCATCCTCTCTAACAGACGATAGGTAGCGACTTTGATCTGGCAAGATCAAACAGACGGTGACACATAAGAAGGTCATCTGCAGGTGTTTCGGTGTGTATGTGTGTGTGTCTGGAGCATAGTACCCACCTTCTCCTGGTACTGGCGCCGGGAAGAGTCCAACGACTGTATGAGGGCGGTGGCATGGCCAATGAACATGGCGTAGCAGGTGGCTCCCACGATCATACTCAGCATGGTCAACCAGATATCAGACATACTCTCTGGGGCCTGGCGTCCGTACCCGATGCACAGCATATGGCTCATGGCCTTGAACAGGGCAAAGGAGTACAGCTCACTCCAGGAGTCGTTCTGCAAATTGGAAGGCGAGAAAGGGAGACTTTGATTACTTCATCAGCACTTCATACACTCTCCTGAGCATGATCTCCTCTGGGCACTAATCCTTGGGTCAAAATCTTGGCTCATGATACAAAACCCCTATTAAAGGCAGCTTGCCAAGTACTGTACGTTGGATAGCTTCGTGCGGCATGGACCTGAGGTAGATTCATCAATTCACCACTCTGTCTGACTCTGTAATTTAAAGGTGGTTAGTTGGACCGCATTGTTTATTGCTCAGCTGGGCTCCCCTCGCAAATATCTGCATAGAACCTCAGCTGCTTACGCTAAAGTGCTTCGCCTCTCTTCATAAGCTACTGATTTTTCAGGATTGACCTGATGGGTCCCCGTGAAATGTGCTTAACCTAATTTGCATTCACTTCGAGCAGGTTTAGACAAGGCTATGAAGATCCTGAATCAAAGTCAAGGAGGCCACGGGTGACTTTGAATGGCGAAGAGGGGGGAATGAAGGGAAAATGAAAAACGGGGTGATGGGTAATCAGGGGTATTACTTTGTGCAAATGAGTTGAGAAGTGGTTTACTAGGGTTGGTATGGAGGAAGCCTGTGTTGAGGCCAGGAAACACCTGGCAGCTTGGGTGTAAAGGCAGTGCTCATGGAGCGCAATTGTCGTTGAGAAATAAGAAATATTTGCAGAATCAACTATACATTCCCAAAGATGAAGCAAATTGTTGCCTCAACCCCAACAATCTTGTCAAGTACAAATGCAAACAAGCCCAAGAGGACATTGTCTGGACTCTGGAGTCTAACCATTTATTTGAGAAACTCCAAGACTTGGCAGTGAAGAAATCATGCAGTGTGGGCAGTGTGTCTTCATGTCTGCTTTCCATCGTCAGTCTGCAATCCATGACATACCCTGAACACATCTCAGTGAGTGCACAGGTCAACAATTAAACACCCTCCTGACATATGCATGGGAAAGAAATAAGTTATTTTGCTTAAGTTTATACTTAGATGGATCTGAGTCATGCCTTGCACTGTGAGACTGATTTCTCAGGATTTGTACTGCAACATAAACACTAAACACAACGATTTGCCTGGCAGTGGTATGCTTCTCAGTGAGGTGTATGCAAATAAACACACTGAGCAATTGCTTAGCCTTGAAACATTTGCATTTAACACCCCAGCACATGCTCTACATTCTGTGGCTAAACAGGCATTCACAAATTATTTCCTGTTCCCTGCATTGAAAAGAAAAAGGAAATGTTTAATGCTGCATAATCTGTTTGAGCAGACATAAATTGTAGTGCTGCTAGCATGATTTGGAATGAGCTAAATAAAAGATTAGTACACATTAGGGTAGATCCGGTTAAGCAATTGTGCTTTGGTTACGTTTGCTTATCGAATGCCCTTAGCGCACATTTAACCTAGTGTTACTCTACCCCACTGGCACAGAAATGAAGAGACTATTAAGTTGAATTTGAGCAAGTTCAACTAGTATAGTAATTTGTCTTTACTGCAGGGTTTTTCTGTATTTATGTGTGAACATAAGAGGTTTGTACAGTCTACATTCAGCTGAGGGGAAAAAAATACCCTAATAGTTACTGTAGTGTCTATTATGGCTTGCTGGGATATTATAATAGTGTTTGTAATAGAATAAATATAGAGAGCTAATTAGCTGCAGTGCAAAGGGTTTTCTGTAGCATTGCTTGTTTAATTGGGTATAAGTAATAGAGTATACATGCAATGTATACATTAGTCGAGCTCAATCGGTTTCTCTATAAGGACGGTGTAGAATCAGGCCACTTAACCGAGGTAACGTAACGTCAATCCTGTCAGATCATTCATGCATTGAGTGAGCGTGTAGGCAGCTACGGGTCGGCCAATCTGGTTCCGTCCATTAAAAATAACTTTTGGAAATAACCGCGGCCCTGGACACTGAGTGACCTTACACATTAAGCAGTCATTGTTAAAAAAACAAGCTAACAATACTTGCTAACTAGCCTTAGTGAAGCGGCCAGAGGGATCGTTCTGCCTCCACCTAAGCTCCTCCCTCAAAAAAAACGTCACCATGTTTACCAACTGAAAAGGGGTCTATTATTAGGAAATTAAACAGTTTTTTGACCTTCGATGCATGTAAACCTGTTGTAGGAGACTCCAAAACAACACTAGGAAACTTTAAAATGGCGTAATGGGGGCACTTTAACTTTGAATGGCTCAACGAGTTTGCAGAGCTCATAAGCAAGACTCTTAAAAAATGCATTTGTAAGCATGTACCTTTGAATCGGACATGGTTTATTTGGGATTCTAACCGTGCACAGATGGATTTAAAGATGCTAGGTCATGGATCACAGGGCACAGCTGGATCAAAAGGGATCAAAGGGTGTATTTCAGTGCATTGATCTACCAGAGGCGGGAAACACAGTGGCAGAATCATCTGTAACTCATTTATGCACTTCAACAAGGAATTTTAATTCAGTTTGGATGTGATATTGATTAGTCTAGGCTTACATTAATGATCATGATGTTTTTCCAACAACTATTGAAGACATATTTTTTTTCAGAATCTGACCCTGGATTTCTGCAAACGGGAAGAAGGCAAGTGATACTGTTTTGGATTGGATTCGTCATCGTCATTGGAGTCTGAATGTCATCACTTTCTTTCAGTATCCTGAATGGTAATGCCTCTTTAAGTTTTATTGTGTTCTAACAAATGAAGGAAGGTTTGTAAATTGTCCAGTGTTTTATAACACCTTTGCTGAAGCAAATCTTCAGTGAGTGTGACTCACAGGCTTCATTAACGCACAAAGAAATGCCTATTGAGAGTACAGGCGGACACTTGAAATAATGAGACGGATCATTTAACGCTGCGTCTTTCATTTCAAGCAATCTGCCTTTCGAAAGCTGCTGACCTTGATTGCTAAGCATTGGCAATGACTAGACTGACTGCAACTCTTGTGGTAACAAAAGCCAATGAGAAACTTGTCCCCATGTCACATGACAACATATACGAGTCTCAAAAAGGATGACCAGGCAGGGAACCCCTAAATAATCTGCATCACTCAATTTTTTTTTTGTCGGTTACAATAGCCACTGTGTCAGATTACGCGATTTTGACTCCTAAAATCTTGACGTCTCGTGGACAACACACGTCAGACTACACATTGCTTCCTGACCAGTCCTCTTGAGAAGGCGAAACTGGTAGCGAGTGACTTCCGGAAACAAACGTAAACAAACAATGGATGAAGCGGTGGGTGTTGTATTAGCTATGTAGTGACTGTCCTGTGTTCAGAAAAAAGTAAAAAAAGAAAAAAAATGACAATGAACACGTTCCTGGATTGCTCGGCATTGCCTTTTCAGCGCGAGAAATACGCGGTGTGGCGTGTGAACTGGTTGAATTGCGTGTCTCACGGCCATTGCGTGAGACTTGAGCTCGAAGAGGACACTATGGGCTGTCAATTCTCCAAAGAGAACTTGAGGTAAAATATTGTTTTCTTATATATTTTTACTTTTAGTGTTAACGTTAGCACCATCGTCTCTCTTTCGTTTTGCTATTTTTGAAAGTAGCGTATGGAAAAGCTTCTGTGCTTCTGAGACCGTCGTGGACGACCGTTAAAAAAAATTAAACATGCTAGTCTTTTTGTCGTGATGTCGTGACGTAGGTTGTCACCCACTATGACACACTATACGAAATGATACGATCGAATCTTGCGTCCCGACGCCCGTTGCCGTTTACGAATCTCCACGACACTCTACGTCAAAACAGATCGTGCCAAAATCGGGCTAAAATCGTGTAATCTGAACCAGGCATTAGCTTTATTCAACCTCGTGAGAATGTCAACCTTTCCATTGGTAAATTCAGTTTGGAAAAAAAAAAGCGTGTTGTGTTTTTCATACCAGACTGGTTGGCGACTATTCACAAACTGTCGCCAATCGTTTACACTAAGGTTTAAAACAAGCCAGCCTTTGGTTGTCAGAGTGGTTTTCTGCCCACATGTGAATCCCCAGACAACCCAATTATATGTCGTACCCTCAGTTGAAGTTTCCTGACACTGTACACACTTTACCGAGGCAGAGTTCATGATCGATTACTGTATACATCGGTGTAGCAAATGTCCAAACAGTGTCTTTTCTTCCAACTAGACTAAACAGCATGGAGAACTTCTAGAACAGATGGATGATGGTGAGCAGTGAGGGAGGGGCGACTCGAAGTGCCTGGCAGACTTGAGAAAGTGAGAGGAGCAGGTGATGGAGTCGGCTCCCCAATGTGCCCATGTGATTAACACTGTCAAACACTGATGATATCAGTAGAGGTGTTGGCTTTGTTATTTGCATATTGTGTGGAATTGTCCAGGCATAATTTGAGGACTGAGTCCAAGATTCAGGTCCTGGACTGAAAATATCTCGTTCCTATTTGTGTGTAACTGTAGAAAATGATGCTCAAACTTTGGGCTACACAAATCACTGAGAACTTGCGTGACAGAAACCGAGGTAAGTTGGAAGGTAAGACTTACCACCATCTTGTTCAGAGACACCCAACAGTCCGAAGGGAAGTCCTGCAACATGGGCACCAGGAACTGCAGACAGCCATCCCAGTGGCACAGCAGCAGCATCATCCCAATCAGATTGATAATGCGCATCACTGCACTGGCCAGGTCATAGGTCATGTGAAAGATCTGTCAGTCAAGATAAGAGCTCATTACATTTGAGTAGCAGAAGGGAAGGACTCTCTAGGACAAACCAGACCATATTAAATTATCACGACTCTGAAACAAAGACAGACTCGGAAACAAAATCCCTCATTTTCGGAAGGATTGTCTAAACAAGCTACTGTTTCAAAACCCCTTTGACTTGTAGATTATTTGTGACCTCTAGATTTGTGAACATATTGTATTGAGATCAGGTTTGTCAAAGCTTTATGTAATGAGCACAGTACATTCTACAAACTTCATCCCGTCAGATTAGATTCAATAGCGGTGACTGTGAGGTCAGAATGATACGAGCATGTCTGTGAATGATGAGTTCTTGAGTTCTCTGAGTTCTTCCTGGCAAGACTAAGGAAGAATGGAGAATGTTTCTCTTGGAGACAGTTGTGTGTGCAGTTTGTTTGTGGTTACAAAGTAAAGAGGACAGCTATTGGAAAGCGATCTGGAGCCAGCCCAGGATAATTCCTTGTGTGGTTGTGCGAGACAGTGTCAACACTCTCTTCCCATACCAGAAACAAGGCTTGTCACACCTGAGAAAAGCCAAGTGCCCCAAATAGCAACTGAGCCAATACAGCGATAAAAGAAGACAAGGCAGAGACACTAACCTGGCTCATGTTGTAAAGTTCTTAGTCGGCATGGGTTATTTTTTTTTCTAGCTTGAGAGGCAGCAGCATCTTAAAACCGAGACAATGCAAAACATAAAACTGACTGGAGAACTAATAATTGAAGAGAAGCATCATGCTTGGGGCTATGGTTGAGAGTTATGGCTGTTTGGGTAACACTTTAGAATACGGTTCCTTCGTTAATGAATAACTACACAAGAACTAATGAGTAATACAATATTAACAATATAGTAACTATTATTAACTAACAAGAAACTCTGATTAACGAACTAGTAAGTAATAGCGCACAGACAAAAGTGGTAGTTCACTATTAAGTAATTGATAACTACTATTTTTTTAATACTTCCCAGAGAACTACTGAAAAAGTTTATTAACAATCTAGTAACTACTATTAACTAAAAGAAATTCTTATTAACGAATTAGTAAGTAATAGCTCACAGATGAAGGTGTTACTAGATACTTCTGTGGGAATTACTAATTATTTGGATTCGTATTATAAAGTGAAGATCATTGGAATTAACTAGTAATTACTCAAGTGTTACTACATGATCTAGTCATGATTTGTGCAAACGTTTGAGATTTTTGGTGAACTTTAGTATACTTTTAGAAAATGTCTTTAGTAACACTTGAGTAATTACTAGTTAGTTCCAATGATCTTCACTTTATAATACGAATCCAAATAATTAGTAACTCCCACAGAAGTATCTAGTAACACCTTCATCTGTGAGCTATTACTTACTAATTCGTTAATAAGAATTTCTTTTAGTTAATAGTAGTTACTAGATTGTTAATAAACTTTTTCAGTAGTTCTCTGGGAAGTATTAAAAAAATAGTAGTTATTGATTAGTTAATAGTGAACTACCACTTTCGTCTGTGCGCTATTACTTACTAGTTCGTTAATCAGAGTTTCTTGTTAGTTAATCATAGTTACTAGATTGTTAATGTTGTGTTACTCATTAGTTCTTGTGTAGTTATTCATTAACGAAGGAACCGTATTCTAAAGTGTTACCTCTAGCAGAATAGGCTAAGTAATTAAAACGTGCTTAATTGTTCTAAAAGTGTTAATATTTTTCTTGTTATGGCAAAAACAGCACATGCTTTATAATTAGAATTTACAAACTTCCAAGGGGGGCAGCTGTACACATGCAGTATGAAATCGGGGTAATGGGCAACAATCTAAGTGTGCGGTTGGGGGGTTATGCTAGCTGTTTATGACATTTCCCAGATAAAAGACCACAGTTTTAAGGCACTTACATTTCCTTCACATTATCCAGATTAAGGAAAAGTGGTTTAAGACAAATGGGTTATATATTTTAGGTTGTCTTACTCGTGCTGTGTCCCTGCCTGAGTAATCAAGAGCTATACGGGGGCTAAACAGTGTGGAGTGAATGTGGCACTGCTGTGCAAGGTTGATTCAGTAATTGAGGGCCATGCCTAGCTCACATTACCACTATGTAATCAGGAGCATAATTGTCCCATTCGGTGGTGAAAAGAACGCATATAACTGAATCATCAGTCAGCTCAACCCCAGACAAATCGTCACAATGCTGTCACACAGCTGGCTCTCTATAATCATCCGAAATGTTCATAAAAGATGGTGATTTGAAATGTTGATCATTGTTTTAATGTTAATGCACTGTTCTGTTTTTACTATTGTGGTCAGTCAGTTGCTGTTCTATATGTTTATGATGGTTAATTACCCCAGGCTACGTTAATTAGCCTGTGAACCTAATTAGTCACCCACGACAAACACCTACAAGACAGCATTGGAAATCAGTGAAAAGCTCCATTGAATACATTCTGCTTCTCACAATTACAAACAAAAGAAGTGACATCACCAGGTAAATAATAAATCATATATATATATATATATATATATATATACACACACACACACACACACACACACACACACACGTATAGCTTTTTTAATAGTCGTGAACAAGCACTCAAGTCCTTAAAAATTAAGCCAAAGCGTGTTGATCGCCCCCAGGTGGCTGGTCCCAGTATAGGTCATAAACCCCACCCTCTCCATGTAATCTAATGGGACGCGAGGCAAACTAAACAATCCAATTACACTTAAAATACGTTTTTTCCAAAGATGTTTTCTGTCATTTTAGGTTGTTTTATCATGCTGATGTAAGTTTAAGTGTTGATGCTTTAAAAACGGGAGTGTGACGTCATGACTGACAGCGACTCTGAGCGAAGCATAGAAATATACACTAGATGTCGCCTGGGCTACGGCAGTTCATTAGAACAAATGCGTCAATAGAGCCGCCATCTTGGAACAGGGGAGCCCCTCCACTTTAATGCATCAACGTCAATGTAGACAAAGGTCTAACGGCAATAAAATCACCATAAATCATCTCTTTTTTTGGGGGTTCGTTCTAACAGTCAGACATGTATTTATCATTGATTCCAGAAAAAAATTCGAAACTTTTTTTTTTTAAACATTCTTCCTAGTTCAGATTTCATTCGTGTGACCATCATACACAGCACCAAAGTCTGCCTCCATAAATTAATTCGAAGTAAAGTCAGAGATAGCAGCGTTACCTAGCTACTTCCTATGACAACACCCCTGTTCCAAGATGGCGGCGGTTTTGAAGCATCCTTAGAATCACAAGGTGACGTCTAGTGTATAAGTCTATGTGAGCGAAGTAGTCACTGAGGCACCATCACCACTTTTTTGGGGATAATCAGGCGGCGATTGTAGCTTCAACTTTAATTTCTATATTTCAATAACATTTATTTCACACCAATATGAGTTGTTCTGCCGTTCACCGTCCTAACCGTTTCAGAATCAGGTCCCAAATCAGCGCCATATTGGGACATTTGCCGCTTCACTATTCTACAATGGAAGAGAGTGAAGGTGTGTCGTCCATCTTTCTTACAAGTCTATCTTCTTTTGAATAAGAAATTACATCACGAACAGGGTATGCGCTTTCGGACGCAGCCATTGTGTATATCCAGTAGAAGCAATTATTTTTGAGTTAGGCTACCGAAGCTATCAGCCGTGATTCATTTATTTTTTAATCTCAAATGGCAGCCACCATGAGATGACCGATGACCTATTCAACGTAGCATAAAACAAATTTTTAATGAGGAAAAAATGACTCCTTTCATCAAAGCGCATATTTCAGTTTCTTTACGTTGTCATTCGAAAGATCGTGTTTGACTTCAACAATGAAGCCCATCTTACCTCTTCCCATTGATGGATGTAACGAATCAGTCTGGACAGTCTAAGCAGTCGCAGTAAACTGAGAATCTTGGTGAAGCGCACGATCCGCAACGCCCTGGCAGTCTTGTAAACCTCAGAGTCGATGCCTTTCTCTACGATGAGAAAGATATAATCCACCGGGATGGATGAAACGAAGTCCACCACGAACCACGTCTTCAGGTACTTCATCTTGATCTTTTCTGGGTCCAGTACTATCTCTGTGTTCTCTTCGTAGACAATGCCTGTACGGAAGTTCAGCACCAGGTCCATGAGGAAGAACGTGTCGGACACTACGTTGAAGATAATCCAAGGGGTGGTGGTCTCCTCCTTGAAGAAGGTGATGCCCACGGGAATGATAATCAAGTTGCCCACCATAAACATTAGCATTGTGAAATCCCAGTAGAACCTATGTGGAGATTGAAGGAACAGGCACATGAATTCAGTTGGTACAGTTATTTACAGGTCATTCGCTTAAAGGGATAGTTCACTTTGAAATTTAATTTTTGGTATGTTTTAGCTTATCTCAAGGGCATCCAAGATGTAGGTTTTTGTTTCCACGAATTAAAAACAATATAAATACTGTTTGTTTTCTCACACAAACCGCTCGTTTCGTGTCTTAGGCCATGAATGTGTACTTACATTTAGGAGTCATTAAATCATGTTTAATTTGGACTTCTCTGTGCATGCTCTTTGAGGTGGTGACCATAGACCTCCATTATATGACTGACAGACAAGAACGGTTTGACCTAAAAATATCAAAATTAAAAATACTGTGTAAACAAGGACACCTAAATCTTGGATGCCCTTGAGGTAAGCTAAAACATATCAAGAATCAATTTCAAAGTGAACTATCCCTTTAAATGCATATGCAAAGAAATGACACTGAATTTTTATTTTATTGATAGATGGCAATTTAAAAAAAAAAAAATCAGCATTTCAGTGTCAAACAAAATGTCTGAATATTTTCATTAGTCTTCAAGTTAGAGTTGTGTGCATGAATTCACACCACATTCACTTGGTGAATGGACACCACATGTTTTTTTTTTTTTTTTTTTTTTTTTTTTTTTTTGGGGGGGGGGGGGCTATTTACATTTTGTTTGCCGTATGTCAATCTAATGTGGCATTTTTCATGTATTTTGGCAAGAGGCACACCCTTATAATGAAATTCAGTCCTCGTGCATTCAGTGAGACGGGGATACACCCTATAAATAACCCCAGCCTTGACAAACACGCTGCACGCACACGAGAGGAGGCGATGTAGGCGTAATAAAACAGCTTTCATGTGATATAGTGCCTGTTGGATGAAATCAATATGGTGAGATATTGTACCAATAAATAATAGTCAACCTATGCAAGGTCATCACAAGGACGATGAGAACGAGATACAGACGGGATAATTTGGCTTACAGATTTGTGAATTTAAGAGATAGGTGGTTTCTCTTTAGGTGCATCAATGATTTATTGATTATATATAGCTGTCTGTGGTATTGAAAGCATAACTTCAGAAGTGATCGTAAGCGAGCGTTCTCAAGTAAAAGTATGCAGCTGTTCTCTAATAATATGTGCTCATCACATAAAGCTCATTTAAATGCAGTGCTCCGTTTGTCTACTCTGTGCAAATAATAATAGGTCACTGGCCTGCACTGCAACGTGTGATTATGAATAAATATGAAG
This sequence comes from Pimephales promelas, assembly GCF_016745375.1. Next base: position 51,597 of record NW_024121248.1, read on the forward strand.
ACTAGCTTGAACAAATACATAATTTTCTTTTGTTTTGTTTTTCATGCACACACAGAAAAAAACATGTATGAACAGTCATTGGCACAATGAGCAGAGAGCGTAAAAGAATGTGTAATGATGCTGATGTTGGGGAAATAAGGACTCGGAGTTATCTTTCTCTACTTTAACCTTTATTATACGTTTAAAATATGCCATTAAAATATTGTACTGAATGGATTTTTTGTATTATTTTGATTATTTATTTATATATATTTATATGTGTATTTATATATATATTTATATGAGTGTGTGTTATTTGTTATTGTTTGCATTTTTATGAAAGTTTAGTTTTATTATTTTATATCTAAAATACTCCATTAAAACATTGAGCTGGGTATCTGAAAAGAGAGAATAAATTATTGTTTTTTTTAATATTTTATATTTTTTATGATCAATATATATATATATATATATATATATATATATATATATATATATATCGCATTATTCTTTTTTAAATTATTTTTATGCCTGATACTTTTATGAAAGAATATTTCATAGGGCTGTTAAACGAGTAATCGCGATTAATCGCGTCCAAAATAAAAGTTTGTGTTTACATAATATGTGTGTGAACTGTGTATAATTATTTTGTATATATAAATACATATGCATGTTAAGAAATATTTGCTTATATATATATATATATATATATATATATATATATATATATATATGTTTTGACCTAGAGCAGAATGGCTAAACAAACATTAAAATGTCAACTTTCAGGAAAAAGTTAACAGAGTTGACATTTTTAAGTTCAATTAGCCGGGAAAGAGAATACGATGCTGATATTTATTCATTCACAAATATTTAGTGTTCAGAATCACATCAGCTGTTCACTGTGCAAAGTCTCAGTAACAGGGTTGACTATTTAAATAGTCCTCTACTAATAAATTTAACGTTTTAAGGATGATGTTATTAACAAACAAGGAGTACACATAAGTCACACACATATATATATATATATATATATATATATATATATATATATATAATTTGTACTATACAATATACATAAATATTTTATATATAATTTTTTTTTTCTTAAATATATACATGTATGTGTGTATTTATATATACAAAATAATTGTACACACATATATTATGTAAACACTTTTATTTTGGATGTGATTAATCGCGATTAATCGTTTCACAGCCCTATTTCACATTTTTATATTAAAATATTGAAATAGATATTGGAATTCGTAGAATTTATTTATCTATTCATTATTGTTATTGTATTGTTTTTAGATGTTTATATTATTTTAATGGTTACAAGTTAGATATTCTTTTAAATGTGTTTCTCGCCTTATGGTTTACATCTCCTGTTGAATGCACAGTGGTGTTGTACGAACATTGTTGAGTGTTAATCATTTGCTGGGTCTCCAAATGATTATGAAAAATATTGGTCAAACTGATAATTGGTCCGTCTCAAATCAAAGGTTCATTAGCTACTGTCTAAACTGAGGTAGCGATCCTGCAGAACAGCCTTTTTGGAGGTAGCTTGATATAAAATCAACCTGTTTGTCACTGTATTTGAGGAAAGCCTTCTTGTCTCCCCGTCCTGGGACATAATTAAGAGGACACGATCAATAAAAGTGCTTGCTGGGCGAACAACAAACAAACTGTTGAACTATATTGTTGAGCTATAGTAATAAACAAGATCAGTTCTGATCTGATCCAGTGTCAGTTTTGAGCAATTCCATTTTAAATTAATCAGAACGCTTGTTTGCACTTTGTGTGGCATTGCACTCGCAGCTAAAAATCAGTGTAAGGCTCCACAAGAACGTTTTATTCCCACTTTTTTGATTGCATTTCATTACAGACTTTACCCTGAGAGGCTGAGGGGATCATTTCTGAACTTAGGAGTAAGTGTCCTGACTAAATTTCCCTTTGCAGTTTATCCGGCTTTTTTACGTAAAAGGATTTCCATAAATTTTCTGGTCAATTATACACACCTGATGACATGAAATATAACAGCTGGTGCAAGCTGGCCTTCAATGATTCATTTAATTGATTAATGATTTGAGTTTGCTAAAATATCAAGTGAATGCGAGTTCCCGATCCCTATTACTAATTATAAAATACTGCATGTTTGATATTCCAGGAAAAGGGTGCCTTTTGTGGCACTCAAAGCTGATACTGGTGGCATGATGGTAACAGGGTTGATGCACAATTAAATGAGTTTAATAAAGATTAAACTTAACAAAATGTTCATTTAAATAAATTGTTTGAAACCTGAAATCACAATATCTTTGCAACCTTGTTTGTTAATAATTTCATCCTAAAACATGGATGGTCTTAGTCCTAGTCCGATAGTCAACCCTGTTATTGTGACCAGTGTTACTGAATTCAAAATATTTTCGTATATAAAACTCAGCACACCTTGAAGTGTTTTGACCTAGAGCAGAATGGCTAAACAAACATTAAAATGTCAACTCTGTTACTTTCAGGAAAAAGGTAACAGAGTTGACATTAAGTTCAATTAGCCGGGAAAGAGAATACGATGCTGATATTTATTCATTCACAAATATTTAGTGTTCAGAATCACATCAGCTGTTCACTGTGCAAAGTCACAGTAACAGGGTTGACTATTTAAATAGTCCTCTACTAATAAATTTAACGTTTTAAGGATGATGTTATTAACAAACAAGGAGTACACATAAGTCACATAAGTTTAAGTCGCATCAAATTGTTAGTAGAGGACCACCGCTGTCACTGACTTAACTGATGTGATTCTGAATTTATGAATGAATGAATGAATGAACAAATAAATGAATAAATATCAGTGTTAAAATCTCTTTCTTGTAGTCTTATGGGCTAGACCACAAATGGCTAACAGAAATTTAAAAGTTCAACTCTGTTACTTTTTTCTTTTTATACTTTCACTCTTTTTTTAAAATGTTATTTGTCAGAAGAGGGCAACCTTAAATAGTCAACCCTGGCTGTAACCATGATTTTGTTCAGTGTAACTCTACTTTCAGGAAAAAGGTAACAGATTTGAATTCAGAGTTCAATTAGAACAGAGTTCAATTAGCCAGGAAAAGGAATTTAATGCTGATATTTAGTCATTCACAAATATTTAGTGTGCAGAATCACATCAGGTGCAAAGTCACAGTAACAGGGTTGACTATTTAAATACGCCCTCCACTAAGAAATTTAACATTTTAAGGATGATGTTATTAACAAACAAGGAAAGTGCCACCTCAATTATTAATAATGTATTTAAGCATAAGTGCCACCTTGTTTAATGTCATCTTAAAATGTTGAAATTGTTAGTAGAGGACCACCGCTGTCACTGACATAATAGTTGATTCTGAATTTATGAATGAACGAACGAACGAGTAAATATCAGGGTTAACATCTCTTTCTTGTAGTCTCATTAGCTAGACCACAAATGGCTAATTGAAATTTAAAAGTTCAACTCTGTTACTTTTTTCTTTTTATACTTTCACTCTATTTTTAAAAGTGTTATTCGTCAGAAGAGGGCAACCTTATATACTCAACCCTGATTTTGATTTTGTAACCATGATTTTGTTCAGTGTAACTCTTTACTGAAGTGCGATATTAAAAAATAATAATAAATTGATACAAAAATTTGCATTAATTTCTATTTTATGTACACGAAGTTTTTTGCCAAACAAAATGTTTAATATTTCACAGAAACGCACCTTTTAATACCAGACAAGCCAGCCATTTTACAGAATTCATGTGAATTTGCAACCAAGTATTTAGTCTCCATAGGTGTTACTCCATACCTGAAATCACTGTATGGATGAATAATCCAGTTGCCAGCGGATTTGACTCGTTCCTGCTCCTTCTCCACAGCCTTTTGGCTCCCAAACATACGCAGGGAGAATTTGTTGACCCCGGGCTGTAGCATGGAGCTAAACTGCCTCTGCATGTAAGTTTGATTGTCCCTGGTTTCCCCATCATCTGCCGAGATCTGGCCATCCTCAGACTTGGGGAAGCCCACAGAATGCTCCGGCTGGTTCGGGGTCGGTCCGTGGGCAGGGGGGGCGTTGGAGAAGGAAACCCTGGAGTCCTTCTTGTCGGCGGTCGGGGCAGGAGTGACCGAGCCGTCCATGCTGGAGGTGCTGGAGTGACATGCAGATGCTGGGAAGCCTCCACCTGTCTGCTTCTCCTGCTTGGAGAGGACTGAGGACAAGCTGTCGTGTCTTCGGCAGTCTCCGTTGATAACGCATCTCATTCCGGTGCCATCCTCGCCGTCAACCCCGCTCCTGGAAACATCTCCGTGACTGAGGAGCGCGGTGGATTCCGTGCTGCGTCCACATGAGACCGAGCGCGAGTCCTTGTTGTTGGAGATCCTGCTCGTTGCTCCCCCTCCTGGTGCCACACTCTTCATCATCCTGAAGGAAGGGTCAAGGATCTCTTTGTGGTCTTCATCGCCGTCCTCGGCTTCGTCCATGGCGGGGTTGCTTTGAGATGAACCCTGACGCTGCCAGATTTCGAAAGCGTAGACGTGGGCAGTTAGTGGCTTTACTCCGCGTCCCAGTGTCACCAGACACAACTACACCAGGAGCGTTGCTATGGCTGCACGCGTTCACTCCCTTACCTGGTAACGCATCGCAAGCTTGGTGTTTCTCAGGCATCAACGAAACTGTGAAGGAAAAATTAGTGGGAAATGGGCATTATTGTGAGTTTCTTTGCGTTAAATACACAAATGTTGGTTAGTAGCATGTAGTAGCCTATGGTGGGGATGCATTATTTGCACATTTCTTAAATAAATAGAGGATGCCTGAAATAAGGATGTATGTTTGTATATTTGAAAACAATATATGGTAAAATGTCAGGTTTAAGTATTATTTTGAATCATGAATATCAGGGGTCTTATAGGTTCTATTTGACCTGAACAAAAAGTGTCGTCAAAATGTTTTGTCCTTTTTAATTTGTCATCACTTCAATGTTTTTTTTTCTTCAGGTTTTTCCAAGTAGAGTATTTCGAATGATATTCTCAAAATATCTCCACTGCCTGCAAGTAAACAATGCCAAACTACTTTAATATATATAAAATTGTAATTATTTAGAGAAGATGTTTTTCTTACCACCTAGACATTTGACAAAAGGCACCTTTAACTGAAAAAAAAAGCGTTCAGAGATGCATTAGATCTGGACGACCAAAATACATTGCTCTCCAAAGCTTTAGCGATAGTTTGGGAATATCTACATTGACTTAGTTACTATGAATAGTAATAATATGGGTGACTGACTAGTTTAAACACATGAAGGTTTAAATGAAGGCTTCTTGTCATCAACATAACAATGTGAGCTGTGTCACGTAGAGCCGCTCCCTACAACTGAAGCGAATAAATGAGTAAACGACGCCCCCTTCTGGCGGCTCAACGAACACGCGGATTAGGAAATCACTTCACATAAACAAAGCAATATTCAAAAGACAGTTAAAATCAAATCTTTATTCAGATTGTGCAAGTCAGTACATTAGACAGTGTATTTCCTACGAAGCTAAGGCAAAATAATTTATACACTTCCATTAGGTCTTAAATTTTACGTATCTCTTAATTTGGAAATGGCACATCCAGACACTATACTTCACAATGTATTACAATGCAAGTATTACGTCTATAGGAAAGTATCATTTAAGCAACGAAACAAGCCTCGACTAAAATCCCAACTTCACTGACTTAACCTAGAAATGAATAACCATGTCATTGTCCTCCATGTTAGAATTTGGGAAACAATTTATAACGGATTATCCGAGGAACACTGCACAAGCACTTGGTCCTTATGGGTTTAAATGGCAGGAGGAACCCAAAAATTCTACATCGGAAACCATCCAAGCGACTCGAAAATAAGCTTGTTAGACATTAAACGGAAAAATTGTTAGCCAGACAAAATAAAGCGTCATTTGACCATCCACATGGTACAGTGCACTTTCATATGCAGAGTGCTGCACATAAAAGTTGTTAATTTAAATTATTTGAATAATTAAAAACAGCATGTACAATAAAGTGGTTGAACATTAAGGCTTGCAAGAAGGGAAATGACTGCCAAAGAAAATGGTTGTTTCAGTACACTCATTAAATAATCATGCTGATAAACAATGATCTGATCTCACACTTGGTAGAGGTGACGGTGAAAGCCAGGAAGATGGAAAAAAAAACCCCCACATAATAAGATTTTTACTAAACACACTTCTACAGCACGGATACAATCATGCAATTTCCCCCCTTCCCCCACAGAACCACTTTAAAAACATCTGCTGGCAGCACATTACAGATACCAATAAAAGTAAAAGGAGACTAATTTATATCTCAAGACATTTACACTCAAGCAGAAGGTTAAGGAACCGCCGGGTGCACTATAATGTGCTACTCAAACCAAAATACTCTGCATGTCTTCAGCAGTAGTCATCAAGACACCTGAAACAAACAAAACCTGATTATACTTCATATCTAAAAACAAAAAAAACAAAAAAACAAAAAAAAACTATTATATATAAAAGATTTACTATGCATACACCAGAATTAGTTATATAGTGTGTGGTGAGGACCCTCTTGGAATTGCTCCATATATTATACTGTATTATTTTAAATTTGTATCTTTATATTCCATTACTGATGTTTCTCAGAAATTTAATGAAAATTAAATGACAAAATTATGTAATTTAATTATTATAAAATTATTATTATTATTCTAAAAAATATTAAATTATTTAATAAAATTACTTTAGATTTGTTTTTAAAATATCTATGACAATAATCATATTAAAATAATAATAATTGATTATTGTTTCTATGATTAAAATATTTAAAATGTAGAAAATACATTTCAGTAATTTAATTAGTTTTAATTTAATTAGTTACTACATTTATGAAGATACATATTGCATGTTAAAACTAAAATAAATTCTATATATTAAATGCAATACAGAAAATAAAAATATTACAGTTTATATTTTATAATGAATTTATGAATACGTCCATAATATAATAAAAAATTTGTTTAGATATGTACCCATTTATTGAATTTCTAAATGAACATTTGAAGAGTAATACCTTTTCTCCTCTTCTCAGTTGGAGTTTCTTTGCCGGACGTTTTTGTCTTTGTGGTTCGTAGCTGCGTTGCTCTTCCTGTAAAACACGGCGGTACGTCAGATCCCAGAGCTAGAAGCACATCGAGGGGCTACTCTAGACTTCAACATGGCTTTGAAGTTCCTTTGACTGAACTGCACAGATATCTGCACTTCAAAATCTCATCACAAATATTACAAAACACTTACAGTGGTGCAGCTCCTGAGTCATCATCTACAGGAAGCAGGACGACATGGAAAGAAAACGAAAAGAGTTAAACACTCATTTTACAAGATACTGCGTGTAAAAGACTATAGTCTACTAGTACAGTTGCAGTAGAGTAGAGTCTAAGCTCTAGTTTGGCAAACCTTAAGTTTAAAAGCAGTGTCTAATGAGTAATGTGATTCGGGACTGGTAAACCTCGTTTATATTCTTAATTTGGTTATTTCTACTGCAAAATCTGTACACGTCATCTAACCAGCTATGACTCTTTACAGTACTACTAATAATGATTCATGCAGAATGATGCATTTACATTAACCATGCAGTCTGATGTTGGATTGAAAGGATACGTTTAGTGGTTTTCAACCCAAGAACAAACGTTTCCAATCAAGTATTATTTGTTTGTAGCACAACCTCACCTACACATGTAAATGTTGAGAAAAACATGGTTCTTTTTCTGCATCAATCATGATGAAGGCTCTCAAACAGCATTAGATCACATTTGTAAACTCCTGCACTGGACTTGCACTATCAGTATCGACCAGAAACCTTCATATCGAAAAAGCACCACTGAAAAATGCCCTGCCTCTGACGCATGAAATCTGTGGAAATGACAACGGCTGTATGGACATGAAAAGAATTATATTTTGTGCGAAATCAGACACTTCATGTACCGCATAAAATTTTCAACAAATGACAAACAATAAACAAAACCATACTAAATTAAATTGTATGTACTTAAATATAGAATACACACACACACACAATAGATTTGTGATTATTTTGTTTGTTGACTAATATATTTGTGGGGAATTTATTTAATTTTTTTTTTTTTTTTACATATACGTGTACCGGTTTAAATAATACTATATTATTGTATTTTAGCTTCTTTTTTTTTTACTTCAAATTGCCCTTTAACTGCATGGATTAAATCACTATTACCATTTTATAAAGATAAAATTCAATATTGTAAATAGTACACAACATATACACATGTATACACAAATTAATTTATATATAAATAAGCCTTTTAAGGGTTAAGGTAATTCAAATTATTTTTAAAAACATAAATACAACAATATAATATTATTGATAATTTATTAATAAAAATAAAATATGCAGTTTGTGGGTATTTAAAGTCACTATAAAATAATGTTTAAAACGGATAATACATTTATTATTTTAGTTTACATTTTAATCTATATTTAATAAAGTCCATTCATTGACTGTATTTTAGGGGGTTTGAAGTCACGTGAGTAGGCTATTCATTAAAATATTACAGCTACTGGCAAGGTTGTGCTTCAGACAGTTAGACAATCAAAAAAGTAACTTTAAATAAGATGCGAGTTGACACCCAACAAACATATTCTTTTGAAACTGAATCCTAGTGTAAAAATAGATATTTTTCCAGGTTTTCATGCAGAAAACACTCAGAATGAAAAAAAAAAAAACAGTCAAGGTAAAAAAAGTTGGGATTATATATTTTGCCAGCCTTGTTGTCATATGGGTGCTGCGTCTCAGAAACAAATGAGATGCAGAGGAAGTCACTGCTTAGAATGTTGGGCTGAAGAATATCATGCAATAAGAAGATGCAGAGAGCATGCAAGGCAATATAACATGATCCGTCTGAAATGTCATTATGTTACTATGCATAATACCTTGGCATTTAAAACCCATTCTGAACTGCAATATGTCAGACTCAGCTAAACGCTTTCACTGGCTAAGGGAGAACCAATAAAAGTTGCTTTTCTTAAACCTAAGTATGAGGAATCTGGTCCATTTTATCATATGTAAGACAAACTGCCAGTGAAAGAGTTGTACTTTCCAGGCTATCAGTGAGAGCATTCAAACTCCCAAAACCACTCGTTTAAGCAAACCCACTTCAGTCTGACATGCAGTTGAGCACTTACCACAACGTAAAAGCAGCAGCGAACAGAGAAATAAACAACGAAAATCATAAAAATAGACTCAGCTAAGGCACAGCCACACACTACAGCCAAATAAAATAAACAGACAAAATCAAACTGAAAGAGAAACAGATCTTGCACAATTACGAATTCTTAAACAAAATGTAAAATTACATCCACTGATCATTTGTACATTCACAAAAACGGAAAGTGAAACAATTATGACTTAAAAACGGTTCCGTCACATACCGTCAGTGATCTCGTCAGGCTTTCTCTTCTTCTCGTAGATGAAGATGATGGTGACGAGGATGATGACCTCAGCGACAATACCGAGGAATGGCCACAGGGCGGCAAGCTGGCTGCGCACACGCAGTTGAATCTCAGCACGGGCTTCTCCAGCATCACTGGTGCCAAGGCACTCATAGGTGCCCATATCCTCTTCAATGTTCAGATCTTTCACGTACAGTGTGGTCTTGTTGGGAGTGTTTTTGATCTCATACTTGTCAGTGCCATTGATAATGGGTTCCTGTGTGTTGACACAAAACGGTCATGTTACACAGGCAAATACGAATCCAGCTGTGTGGTGTTTGTTCACAGTGCTTTAATTATTGTTAACAAGATTTAAATGAAGTATTAGCAAATGTTGAAATTAACATTAACAAAGATTAACAAATGCTGAAGTATTGTTAATTCTTAGTTAATGTTAACTAATGAACCTTATTGTTAGTGTTACCGTAATTCTATAACTAACAACTAGAAGTATATTTACTATTATTATTATTAAAGTATTGTAAAATTAAAATGTAGTAACAACACAATACCAAATGTCATAATATCCAACATCTGTGGAAAATCCATCAAGCATCAAGTTGATCTACTAGTCTTGTCATGCCATAAACAGATAGACATTACTGCTAGGTAAATCAATGGCAAGTGCGTAATGCCAAGTAACAAACTTGGCAACCTTAACCAACCTTCAAATACATGGACAGGTGCCAGTCTCATGTTATTACAACTGTTTAGTAAAGTCTTGCTTTACCTTTCCACCTTCACTGAGCTTGTACCAAGTCCAATCAGAAGGCAGGGGGTATCCATGGCTCACACATACTAGGGCAGCCTTGTCCTTCTCATTAGCATTTTCAGAGTGTTTGTAGGCCGCAACATGTGGGGGAGCTAACAGGAAGAGAATAATTATGGGTGATGAACACTAACACAAAAAATACAGCTGCAGCAACATCAAATTCTCTTACCTTTAATTTCAATGGTTTCATTAGCCGGAGGCTCTGACCGGAAGACGCATACATATAGTCCAGCATGGTGGTAATCAATCTTTTCAATGCTACCAAAGAGAAAAACAAGCAATGAGACCCACAAATCAAAACCAGAATTTAAGTTTAAACGTAAACTCAATATAACAATAAAGGTGGAGGGGAGGACAATACAGTGAAGCAAAATGAACGACAAAGTAAACAGCTTTTCCAGTACACTGCTCAACCATCCCCATGGATATTTTTCCGACCCAGCAACTCTAATGGGAATTAAGGTCAGCTAGTGTGGTGTGCCGGAGGCTTTTAAAAGAACAGAGAAGACCGAGGCAAACAGAGACGCTGCACTATATTTAATGGACCTGGATTGATGGTTAGACACAAAATGTGCAAAGCAGATTACAACCAATAGGGCAGAGTTTGAAATTTCACTCTTCTTTAGTCAGGTGAGGTTGGGGAACGTACCGGTATTCAGTGTAAGTCTCGCCACTGGTTGACTCTGATTTTTCAATGGTCTTGCCATTCCTGACCCAGTAGTGGCCTTTGATGGGAGAAGGAGGGTTGGTAATGTTGCAGCTGAGAGTTGCAGAAGTCAGATTGCTGCCCACCGTCGGACTGGTTATAATGTTTGGTTCTGTCAAAGCATAAAAGTAGAAGTTACACAACTATACTTTGCGAAAGCTTTCATACATCTTGACTGAATAATGGGGAAAAAAAATCCAGGAAACCAAGTATTCACTGCTGATTATGCTTTAAAATGCATCCACCAACCTCTGGATTCACTGTGGCACTGTAAAAAAATGACATTTTTGGACATGACGGAACAAATCGGACCACAATGTGCACCGAAAGGCAGATTGCGCACTACCAAAGGAGAAGTGAAGGTACATTTTTGCTGTGAGCTTGGGAAACATTGAGCAATTTGCAAGCAAAAACAGATGGGAAGAGGGAACAAAATTGTACCAACCAACAACTGGTTTGGATAATATGAGCTTATGAAAACCTGTTGTTGAAAAGCACAATGCAGTGTGCTAAAGCGCTCTAAAACCACCTAAAGCGTTAAGCCAGACATCTAAAGAGCCTTTTAGAAGTTTACAAAAAGCAAGCCACATTAATGTGACCTAATGAGAGCCCTTTTTCAGAAAGGCATACCAATTAGTGCGTTTTACACATTCTGACCATTGTTAACTGATCAATGCCGTTTCTTTAAAAGGTTCAACTTCATCTCACAAGCTCTAGGCACTGATATGGCATCAGATTACTATGTCAGAACAGACGGTGCTAGAGTAGAAGTCATGTGACTTGGTATGGGAGGGCGGCAAGAGAGGGTAAGGTAAGGGAGAGTCTGAATCTACGGGACTTCCTCCTCTACACTAGTGGACACACCTCGTTTCCACGGCATAACTCACGTTCAAATACTATAACGTTTGCTTGGGAGCGAATCCACTTGACTTTGGGCGGGGTCCTGAGGTCGTTGCGGTCAGGGTCGTTTGAGGCGCGGCACTCGTAAATGCCCGTGTCGTTGAGCATTAGGTTGGTAAGGACGAGCGTGCTGGTGGCATGGTGAATATAGGTGGCGTTGATGCGTACACGATCCTCTCTTGCACCGTCAAACAGCTGAGAGACAGTTTCATCTGGCTCCTCGCCCTCAATGAACCACCACTGAACTTCAGGGATGGGGTTCCCTATGACCTCACAATCCATCTCGGCACTGTCTTCTATGAGTTTCATCTGAGACAAGGGTGATTTTATGAAGCCCGCTGGACATTTGATGAGTGAATGGGTGAATTGGATTTAGAGTGGACAGTTCATTGAGATGATACGAGTTATGATTAGCAGGCAGGCAGGCAGAAAAGAAACCGTAGAGGAGAAAAGAAAGAGAGAAAATTTTAGAATGGAAGACAAAGGCAAGGCATACATAAGAAACAAATTGGATTGAGCATCATGGTGCAAGACTTCAACACTTCATGATAGCAAAACCCAAATGAAGAACATTAGAAGCATTTAAAACAGACAATGAGTTGAAGCATGCATAAAACCAAAGCTTAGCATATCAAGAAATGCAGTGAAAAATGAAATTAGAAAAATCACAAGAAATAAAGGTATGAAGTAATGGTGGTGAGTGGTGACTGATGGGGCTTAAAGGGAGACTTCACCCAACAATGACAATTCTGTTACCATTTACACACCATTATACCATTGCAAACCTCCATGACTAATGTTTCAATGACTTTTGACCAAAACAACATTGGACCCATCTAAATTTTAATGTATGGAAAAGAAATAAAAAAAATAAAAAATAGATGGGCATAGGCCAACAGGTTTGGACTGACATAAGGGTGATTTTAATTTGAGCCAAGTAGGCTATTTCTTTAAGACTTGTCATATGATTGCGGACAACCGTTATATCACTAAAGCCGTTTTATGTGTCTGAAGGGGGTTGTCGAAATTGATATGAACAGTGTAAATAAGAAATGAACCTAAAAACAACTTTTTCTTTTGAACACTGAACCATTGTGCCTTGTAGACTCAAAGCATGTACTCTGGAGAATAACAAGGTTGTCCTGTGCTAATCCCCCCATGGAGAATATCAACAGAATTCTTCTGATCACCTTGGAACAATACACACCCTGAACGACATGTACGTGCGTATCGGCTCGAAAAACAACCCTCCACATCAATGAAAAGAACACTGAGATCAGCCTCAGACCTGTAGTTGTCTCCCGCAGTGTTTTCATTATGTTTGGTTTAGAAACAAGAGGAAGGTACTGCTCCCTTTTTGTCCATTGCTGAGGGAGGAATGTTTAGTGAGTTAGCCAGGGAGGGGTAAAAAGGGTACAATGTCCACAATCCACATTACATTCAGAGCAGTGGGACTCCACACATGCCTTAAGCCTGAAATAACATGTGCCCTTTGAAAGGAGAACAGGTTTCATTCATTTGACCAATATGAAAGGTCACCAACACTAAGTGGCCCAGAGTAGACAGAATTTCAAAACTACTCATGAACAAGCTCTAAAAGGAATTTAAGCATATGTTTGTGTATGCGTTCTTAGATTTAATGTTACCATAAGACAAGCATATTGACTAAATATTTCAAGCCTAAATTGTAAATAACTCCAAACAGGGAGAACAGTAAAGTACAAATGTATGGTGCAAAGCAAAGTCTGCCACTACTAGATAATTAACTTAACCTCTTCTAATAAACAAGTCAATAAGGTCACCTTCTCACAAGCTGACATGGATTAATTGGCAGAAAAAATACTGACCCAAGGTCACTCATTTCATCATGGGTTTCTTGGCTCAATCCCCTGATTGAAAGCTGTTAAATGTGCGATATCCTTCCCTATAAAAGGTATTAAACTAACACAGCATGTCATAACTGTTTAATCAAGGCTTTTGAGATTTCTAAATGCACAAGGGACATTAAGAATAAAATGCACCATTTGCCATCAACTCAACTCATTTTGTTGGCCTCTAGGAGACTAGAAGCTAACAAATATATATATATATCTTTCCTGTAATACCATGAGACCACACAATTTAACTAAAACATGCATTAAAAAAAAAGTGTAATCTAGTTGAGGCTTTTACACCATGTTCTACTTTGTAACTTAGCTAAACATTAGTTAGCCATTGTAGATCACATCTTTATTTAGAGCAGGTTGCCTGGATTCAAACGAGCCCACACACAACATAATACGACGCAGATATCCATTGAAAATAATACTCACTGAGTGATATGACATGCTGCTTGGCTAAAGCTATAGGACAGCCGGGATTCCATTATTTGAAAATTCAACCAATATAACTGGATCTCAGGTAAGGTGGGTTTTGGGATGATGTGTAGAGACCAGTCAGTCGCTGTTTGAATGCGCTTGGATTGGAGCGATCATTAAGATTGGCAGGTCTTCATTTACTGTGCACCATAGATTAGGCGTGCACAGCTGAATCACACTTCAAGATCATCACTCATCAACCAGGATATTATTTAGGGATGCACGATATATCGGCCACATTGTCGGTATCGGCCGATATATGATCATTTTTAATGTTATCGTTATCGGCCCAACAAGAACATTTAGCCGATATCTAAAAGCCGATAAATAATGTATTATTTCCTTCAGGTGAGGCACTTTAGATGCACACTGTTCAACATGATGCTTTTAAATAGCTTTAAATACAATTGAAATCACTTTAAAAAAAAAAGAAAATCCAGTTAAAATGCAAAATGTGCAGCGCAAGTCTGTCATATCGGCTACACAACATAAAAATAGCAACAACATAATTGTCTTTGTATCTTGGCTTTTAATGAGGAGTCTTTTTTATAATCAGGCTCTCAAAAATTGTCTAAAAATGTGCATTTAGATTTATCGGCCAATATATCGGTTATCAGCTTTCAAATATAAAGAGTTATCGGTTCTCGGCATCAGCCAAAATGGTCATATCGGTGCATCCCTAATATTATTGCTTGTCATTTACAACTATTTCTATGCGTTATGGCGTTTACACTTGCAAGTGGTTCTTATGTTCAGCAAAACACTCAGACCACTTGTTTGAAGAGGTTTTTTGATTTTATAAAAAGGCTACCATGGTTCCAAATGCCATAACTTTTGAGTGCTTTGAGATCAACAGAAAAAATTTGGCGTAAATGCAGTTCACATTGTAAACAAGCCCAAACTTGATCATGACCAATAGGGCTGTCGCGGTCATGGAATTTCCCTTTCGGTAATGTTGAGTGGCTCAATAGCGCGATATGCGGTATTACCGCCATTTATTTATTTATTTAATTTATAAGTATTTGTTGCTATACAAATAAAGTTTACGATGTGGACAAAAACGAGGTCATTTAACCAATAACCGAAACTAAACAGCGTCTATATGCGCATTGAAAGCATGATTGAAAGGCTTTCACTCAGCGTGCATATTGTTATAACAACGGACTTTGAACCGTTCATTCAATGAACATGTTCAAAGAAGCTGATTCGTTAAAAGAGATGTAATGAAACAAGATGTTAATTATTTTTAACTTTGAGTTCCATTTTTTAAAGATGAACTGAACTGAAATTTGAGAAAAGGTGATAGAACAGATGTATTTTATTTATTCTCATTGGTACAATTTTTAAAATGGCAGAATTTGTTAAGGGATAAAATGGTACATTGAAAGTGTTGTTTTTGTTACACGGGCGCCGCCATGTTGGATTTCAACGTTCGACTACGTCACTGGCATGGTAAGCCACTCCGTTGCCTACCCGCACCAGCAGAACAGCCGTAGCTT
Organism: Pimephales promelas; assembly: GCF_016745375.1. Next base: position 67,360 of record NW_024121248.1, read on the forward strand.
GTAAACAGTCTGAGGCTAGCTGACATGGCTGAGGAAACAGATTTTTTAGCGACACACTATTTAGAGATGTGTACTTTCGTCAATGAGTACATGAAACGTCTTAAAATGCACGAAAAGTTTTATTTACACAAGTTACAAGTTCAATGCATCACGTTAACGTTACTCGAATCCTTGATATTCGGGTGAGGGGGAAAAGATCCCTGATGTATAGTTCACTGTAAAGGATGGGATTTTCTCCTTCCTAAATGCACCCTCGCCCATAGAGTGAACTGCCAGTACGCTGTTAATCTAAACAATCTGAGAAAAGTGTAACAAGTTAGCCCAGCCGTCACCTATTCGTAAAATACCCTGCTACTTATGGGGCGGTCCAGCGTCTCAGCTCGGACATCCATTAGAGACAGCATAGCCTCCTTCAACACGTTTCTCTCACCGAACAGCATCCGAAATGAACGGTGCATGGTGATGCATTTTTCGCCGATCAATAAATGTCCATGTTGACCTCTCTGCAACAGATCGTCTCCGTGCAGTGTCTATGCTCCACAGCGCTCGCGCCCACAGTCACTTTCCCCCAAACGATCCTGTACTGCAAGTGAAGCCTGAAACTGATCGTCCTCCATGTGGTGGTAGTTAGACACTACCGGCCTGTCCCTCACGGGCTCAAATGCGTAATCCATGCCGTTAAAAGCGCTCATTTTCGTCTGTGTATACAGGACCTACAGCTGTTGTCTATGGCGCTCCGCGGGTCCTACCATGCCAGTGACTTCATCGGAACTGCCAGCGCTAACAAGCGCAATTTTGCGTTGCTTAAAAAAGCTATATTAATATATATTTTTAAAAAATGTTTAGTGTAATTTACTTTTAATTGTCATAAACAACACGTTTTCAACGTCGATATTTTTCAGTTCAGTTCATCTTTAAGGCTCAGCTGATCAGCATTGCGCCGTATGGGTAACGCGGAAGCTGATGCTTCACTTATTAGAGACCCATCCTAGCATTGATTCAATGCGTGACTCTGTGATATTATTTTCCGCGGCTTCCTCGCGCTGTGGGATGTTGACCAGCGCTGCTGCTGACGCGCATTTGTGGAAAATACCCGTGACGAGGGTTAAAAAGATGATATGACAAATATTTCGCTTTCCTTTGAAACGGCAACCTTTTCACGACTTCAAAGACAGACGCAGGTAATTGCACGCGCTCTGCAGATCTCTCTCATTCACTGTCTGTGTGAAGCCTGTAGGCTACACATCACCAAGATAAACAGTCTTGTTGTTATCATTATATACTTGTTTAACATTCAATACACATGCATGAAGTTCAAAACAAGAAGAAGCCTTATAAAAAAAAAACGTGAATATCGCGGTTGCGTGCAATCCTCCGCGGTTGACTTGTCAGAAGCGCGGTACTTCAATATTGCGGTTATCGCGACAGCCCTAAATGACCAATCAGATTTACCCTCTAATAGTCTTCGAATAATAATAATAATAACAACAAAATTAATTAAATTGCATCACTTTTTTCTGGGGTTTTCTCAGTGTTGTAACATATGAACCTCCAAACATGATCAAAAACAATTTTCCTTAAATTTTGAAAGGTTTTCTGTCAAATTAAACAGTGTTATAAGCCCTAAGCCCCTTACTTTTAAGTATGCCACTTGAACTCATGTGAAATCATTGACACATTCAACATAGCGTACATTTCCCTTATAAAGCTTGAATGAAATCAGAAGTCAGTATCAGCTACAGAATCGCTAAGTCTCGCTTCAGTATAACAATGTATGGAAAAAAGGCTAATTATAATTTCTCATTAGACAAACACAGAAAAAAAAATTAAAAGGTTAGGTTTAGGGACGGGGTTGAGGTAAGTCATATATTTATATAACTTTAAGTAAACGGCGTTCATAAACACGCTGAAAGGCAATTATGCGTCTTGATAGCACGCCAAAAATGGATATACGAATTGGCGAGTCATACACACACTACTTCATGAGATCAGTCTGCAAATTTGAGATGTGGACAAACCAACAAACCAGCTAAAATCAAAGCAAACTTGAAGCCAATTGACCTTTCGCCGGCCCCTCCCACAAAATGGCCATTGTCCATGTCCAATCACACATCATAGCAACCGTTACTGTGTGAGCTGTTCCGTCAAACAGTAAGCGGTGCGCCCACGGCGTTAGTAAATCGGACACATGATACCCCGAGAGATTGTCTGGAGAAGTTGTGTTTTTTCCCTTTCCAAAGCCCAAAACACAACGCGAGCGGTGCCTAAGATGTATTAAACAGTGTGGACGCCCCAATTCCAGTTAAATGTGTCGAACATGGTTAACTCGTCTCGCGTGCAGCGTGCGTGCGACTGAGATTAGTCAAAGAAGCACGGAGAAAGCAGATCAAGAGGATCCACAAAGGACTTACTGTACATTTTCTAAAGGGTTGTTGTTAACATACCATGATATTCTCTGGGAAAATGAGCAGCAGTCAGCTAAGTTAGCAGTGCAGCACCGTAGACTACAGTTTAGAGGACGTTCGCAACGGGGAAAGCATGAAGCTTACATGACAACATCAGTTCATATATCAATATCGTAACGAATAGAAATAACCTTAAATAACGTATGGTTCTCTGCCTCTTTCCGTCTCTTATGCATAACGTTAGTTACTTTTTAAACACGAAAATCGCATTCAGCATGAGCATGACACGCAATCGGTTGCTGTGGTAATGAACAACTTGCTTGTTAAAGCGAACGTGCTACTCCTGTTATCGGAGGCAAAATGAATAAATATGCAGCGCAAGTTATATATTTCGAACTCCAAACAATTAGCCACTGAACAGTTTATAAAATCTTCAAGGCTGTGCTGGTTGCATTTGAGGTAACTTAGCATGGTTCATGGGGTTTTTCTGATTTTTCTTGAGACTGGTAAGCATTAGCATCAATAGTAGTCGTGTCTCATTCATTTCTTAATTTTATATTTGGAATAAATCCCTCCACCGCATACCGTAACCCCTTTTGCTTCGATCTTGCTTGATATCGCGGAGGTATTGCTCCAAAAAAGGTCACTGACACGCACGGGAATACCCTTTGCCGTCATGGCAATCTGTCGTGCTGCCTGTGTTTGACTATTTGTTTGACGGAGGTAGCAGCAGTAACTAAGGGGGGCGGGGCTCGGCGAAAGGCTAATTGTAGAAGGGCGATATAAACAGACTAAAGTGATCGGAAAAGTCAGACATTCTGTTCTTTTCACTGGAGTATCAAGTTATGACATTGATTTAACATGAGAAAAAAAATGAACAAAACTTGCATAGATGAATCAGTCACAACATGTAGTTCTTTAACATGATTGAACATGAACAATTTCAAGCGACTTTAAAGTAATAGTTCACTCTCATCGTTTCCTCACCCACAAGTTGTTCAAAGGGTGAGTAAACAATGACAATTTTCATTTTGACGTGAATTAATCCTCTATGGCTACTAGTGGTCTAGGAAACCCAGCGACTAGTTTTAAAAGTATACATTTTACGCCCACAGATCAGTACGAGTAATTCAAAAAAGTTGAAGGACAGGACTATCCTCACATAACCTGCTGACAAACACCTTCTCTAGGCATTTTCCAAAGTTCAAAATGGCTGCCAATAGCATACCAAGCCAAAAAACAACATAAAATACCTGCCCTTTAGCTTTAAGCCAATTTATTGAGCAGAGCTTAGGATCAAGAACTAAGTTATGACTTACGCCATCCAGTTATGTGGCCTGACGTTCTCTCATGTACTATGAGACAACGCAACAACAGTATTAGCAAATCTGTTGCTCTGGCATAAATTGTGTCATTTTGAGAAATAGTAATGCTTACGTGCAGAAAAAGCACCTCCTGAAGTGTTTAGCGCTCTATGAAGCTGATTAGGTTTCGGATTTACCGATCCTGCCATCCATCAGCTCCTGCTGCTGTTGGGGACTACAATTATAATGGTGACCATAAAACAAAATCACTCTCATTACTCTGCCATTTTTATTCATCATGCAAACCAACTGATGCATCTAAAAGGATGGGGATGCTGTTTAACATATTTAAATAAATTCTACAGTACATGATTTACAACTAAAGTCTAAACGGCTAAACTTTCATTACCGTAAGTGAGCAATGGTTGCATGTCAACAAGTTCAGTGGGATTGCATGGATTCCTGTGCCATTTCCAGTGATAGGACATTATAATGAGCTTAAGCTAAGCCTTTTGCTGAACAAGGATCGACTAAGAGATGAAAAATGCAGCCTAGAGGCCACCTTCAAGCCAAATGATTGGACGAAACATGTTTTGCCTCCCCAAGCTTTCATTATGATTAAAGGTTACACTTAACTAATGTTTTACTGTAACGCCTCCAAAACCAGCCTGCACCAGTTGTCAAAGCTGCAACATTTCGACGACTCCTGTCCTGGCAATGATTAAACGTCGACTAAGAAGCATGATACACAGAGAGATCCTCTTTAATTTGAGAAATGTGTAACGTAGAAGGCTACAACACCCTCCTAGCCTGGAGTGAAAGGTTAATTTACATGAATAAACAGAAAACCCACATGGTGTGTTTTCGTACTTTGGCTTTAATACCGTGACGTAGTGATCATTACTGTCGCTACCATCTTAACGCTTTTTTAAAATGAATTGTAAATTAATATAGAATAACAACTCATCTTTGATGACGATTTCCATCTTTTGAATTTCAGATGACTAAACGAGCATCACTGAGAAAAATAAGTATTTTACGAAAATCAGCTGTTGCTAGATGCGCGTGAGCCATTTCGCGTATGCTCGTGCGCGAGTTGGCCGACGGTTTAAACGTCTTTTTAACATTTCAAACCCTTTCAAACGTTCATAATCTATGTATTTCGCTTTACTGTAAGGTAAAATCGAAAAAAAGCAGTCGGCTTGCCGTATAGGTCGTGTTTATGTCAACACCCGGCCTGCAAAAAAAAATGAGTTCGCGAGCTTCATGATGATGATCAACAGAAAAACAAGACGCCTTACCTGTAGAAGCCTCGGCTTGGAACCAGCCGATACAAAGGGCTAAAATTGCGCCGAACAGCTTCCTTCTCATGGTGAAATGTTGTTAAATGTGTAACAGAGGGAATGTCAGGCCTGTTTCTAGAAGAAAACACAGTACTGCTGAAAGCCCTCGGTGTCGGTGAATCCTCGTCGTCCTCTACTTGTTCCGAGCGCACTCAGGAACGCGCACGTATACGGGCGAGCGGTCTTACGTCATCACGTCCGGTCCTCAACGTCATCACGTCCGGTCCTCAACGTCCTCCTTTTATACAAATTTTCTAAATTATTTCGTCATCTTTAGGTTTTCATAAAATTGCAGGCTCTGTCATTGTAACTAACCAAACACGTTTTGTAAATATAATGTTCGAAATTAATCCAAACCTGCACATTTAATGTCATTTAAATACATTTAAAATTATAGAGCTACATTTAAACTTTCACGTTGCCTACTTAACCAAATAAATGAAAACCAGAAATGTGTTTCAAAAGAGATAATCTGTGGAGGAATTAAATACTGAATACTTTATTAACTGGGAGTAGCCTACAGCCACTGCAATGGATGTTCCTCACTTTAAATATATATCTGCAAGAACTGCTAACAATAAATCAGCAACTGTTAGTCTAGTTTATACAACAGTGGTCACTGTTTAGACAGGCTTAGTGAGTGGAAGAAATCCAACATACAACAGTAGTAATCTGTTCAGATTCATATGGAATATCAGAATAAGATATGGGCCTAGCAGAAGTAGGCCGACTACAAAGTTTGTAGAATCTGCCAAATGAGAATTAGAGTATTGTTTTAAGGGAAACAAGGACGTGGACATACATCACAAAAATCAGGGCATCATGCTTTATCTTTATTATTTAATCATTTCTTAAATAACCAAACTTTAACAACATAAGCCCTGGGGCAATACCATGAAGCTGGTTTAGGTGGCTAGCCAGCTATGTTTCAGTTTAGTTTGTTCCAATGGGTTTTAGGCACCATGAAAGTGGTTTGGCTTTTAGCATATTCATAGTAACTTACGCTCCACAGCTAACCTGGTTCAGGGCAGGTTATGTCAGGTAAGAGGTTGCAAAACGAACTTGGACCAATCAGCTGTGAGCAAAGTGAGACATGTCCGACACAAAAAAGTAACCTCACCTGTTTCTTCTCCAAATTAAAGGTCACTACATAGCAAATAATTTTTAAAGACAAAATCATCTGGCTTTTAGTAATGTCTAATAAGAATAATACATTTGTATGATTTAGAAACTATTTATGCAATTATTATACAATCTCACATGTACAATTTCAGTTCATCAATTATTAAAGGTAAAATACGCTTTAGAATCAATAAATGAAGCTATAGATCCTTTGAATGAAGTGAAGCTCGAGAGATCAAGAATTTAATATACAAATACAGGGGTTTCCTGTTTACAAACATTACAGGGTGTGTGCGCATGCATACCAGAGGCTGAAAGCCAAATTGGTGAGCTGGACCGCTACAGCAACAACCTTAAAGTATAGAAGCTTTCTTTTATTTTGTGTATTGTTTTGTTTTGTTTGTATATAACTGCTGTGCTTTACTCAATACAATGTGATTTTAGGCGGAATTTCTGATTGTCTGTCTTTAATTTTGCAGCATTACTGTGAATAATAAGTAATGCAAACTTACACACAAACAGAGATGTATAAAGTACTAGAAACCTGGACTTGAGTAATGGTACAAGTGCTCTATCAAAAAAAGTGACTTGAGTAGAAGTTGAAGTGCTCTTTAAGCACCACACTTAAAAAGTACTAAACTATTCAACATTTTTTAAGTATTGCAAGTAGTTTATTTTAAAATTCGCTACTCAAGTACTAAAAGTAAAAGTACAAGTATTGTGTCACGTACTTTGTAGTTATTAAAGAAAGCAGTCAAAAGTTTGAACATCATATTGTTTTTAATTTTAAATGATTAACCTAAAGGACACCCACAACTCCTTTGGCTGGAGCAGCAGTAACAGGACTGAAGCGAACACAAATTTCTGTTTAGGGGGGCTGAAGCCGTATCAGTGAAAGTTCTTTCACAAATCTATGCGAATCCTCAAGCTTTTTAAAGTGGGCATTCGGAGATCTTTGACATTTCCTAGTGGGCATACAGAAATCCTTGACATTTTCTAGTGGGTATACGGCGTGCGTACTTATCCCATAGACCACACCACTGATGTAGGCTACGTTGTGTGGAATGTCATTGGATTTATAAAGTCTGTTAACCTTCATTATAAGCGATCGTCAGAAAATTTGGACTAAACAGCTTCATTTATACGACCTCTTTATGAACTTATAAAAATAGCTATACAGTTCACAATACATTTTATGGAATAAGTGTTAAGTTCAGATTTAATATTACCATATGGTAGCTCTATTCTATAGTAGCCTATAATTATTAACAATAATAATAGCCTAAAAATACAATTGGCTTTATGCACAGCTGCACTACTTCCTGAATTTAAGCCAGCTCCTTGTTTCCTGTCTGCCATTATTGGACAAATTGATTAATTCAGGTGTGTCTGACCTCAGTAGTCATGGCAACAATAATCAGACACACCTGAATTAATCAAGTTTGGCCAATAATGGCAGACAGGAAACAAGGAGCTGGCTGAAGTTCCAGGAAGTAAAAAAAGCCAATTGCATAAAGCCAATTGAGTATATTGAGTATGAGTGTAATAGCAAAGTCATTCCCTTCAAGTGAGGCTTGTGTCACTCATTATATAAAGTATATTTTATTAAATATGTATTTTATACAGAAGTAAAATTAAAAATGCGAATAATAAATTGTTAATTTTTACTTAAATCTTTTTGAACACAACTTTCAAACAGAATCACTAATGTCCTATTTATCGAAATAAAATAAAAAGTATGCTTACACAGTTGTTGTGTTATTTCACTTAATACGCATTACTAACATTCATTAGTATTATACTTAAAAAAAAACATATTTTGGCACAAAATTGTAACAAACAACAGCAATGATGCAACATGCTTAAGTGATATAAGAACGTTGTTTGCACTTCCTATAATTATCCTGAATGACTATATGCAAGATTATTAAAGAAATAGAACAGACTTAAGAATCTTAAGATGCCTTATGTGGTGGTTATCTAGAGATAATCTAGTTGATAATAAATAGTACAAGCTTACACACAAATACAATATTAAATCAGCTACAAAGGGAGATAAAACTCTAGTAGCACTTTATAAGATTGTCCTAAAAAGGACCAACATCATCCAGATAGTCGTCTGCAAAGTTGAGCATCTGCTGTATCGCCGTGAGAAGCAGGACGTCACAATTGAGCTCCAGCTCCAGCTCCTGACTGTAGTTCTTCACCGGTAACACACAAGACACCGGCACACCCAATCGAGAGCTCACCTCCTGCACCTGCACAGACAAAACAACTTGTCATTACATCTATACATTTAGCAGACATTTCAATTCAAAGCGACTATAGCATGAGGAATTTATCCGACAATATTCGTAGTATGCCAGGTTTAAGAGAGGTTCTGAACGAAAAGTCCATGTGATCGGGTGATTATGCCTCACCTTTGTCTTGATGTAAGAAGTTATATAAATATTTTGAAGATCTTCCTCCACATCAGGACATGCTTCATCTACTTTTGTCATCAAAACCATCTGGGGAATGCCTTAAAAAAATGTGTAAATAACCATTAGTTAGTCTTAGAACATTTGGCATAGGACAAGTAACTTAATATAAGATAAATGACTTACCCAGTGTGTTCACTTTTCTGCGTATGGCAGCAAGTTTTTCCTCTAGTTTGCTGGACATGAGGGAGATTTTGGTGGCGTCGATCACATACACCACACAGTGGATCTTCTCTTGCAGAGATGCAGGTCTGGAAGACTTTTGCTCATCCGGTTGAAACGGTGTTGTGGGGTTGAACTGAATCAAGAGGATTTGGAGTGAAATAAACATTGTCATTAATACTTCACTGTAAAAAACATTTTCAAGATTTGTTATCACAACATATTTTCTTTTGTCAAATCAACTTTATAATAATTTATTTAGTTGAGATAACTTATTATTTTGAGCTTCTGATGGTTAAATTAATCTACTTCATTGTATTAACTCACTTTTTCCAGTTCAATCAACTTAAAATTAAGGCAACCCAGGTTACTTACTTTTTTAAGTTAAACCAACATTATTTTTTTACAGTGTAGTAATCACAACATTGTTTTTTCTTTTGTCAAATCAACTTAAATAATTTATTTAGTTCAGATAACATATAATTTTGAGTTTCTGGTGGTTACATTAATCTCCTTCATTGTATTAACTCACTTTTTCCAGTTCAATGAACTTAAAATTTTAAGGCAACCAGGTTACTTACTTTTTTAAGTTAAACCAACAATATTTTTTTACAGTGTTGATTCTGGAGAACAGTGTACTTACTTTATAGCGGTCTGGTACGTGACCTTGAAGAATGCTGCTGATGTCATCAATATCCAGTCCTGCACCCGATTGCTCCTCGAGTCCCATGGTGTCACACAACACAAATGGCAACGGCTTTCCCTCACGGCCGTCTTTCACTGTGTATGTGCGAAACTACCAACCCAGAAGAGAAACACATCAAGACCTGAAGTCTGTTCTCGACCTGAAGAGACACTTCTGTAGGAAACACTGAATCTGTTGAATCTGTACCTGTGTGGTGAGACTAGTGCCGGCAGATCCTGACATGGCTTTGCTGGTCATGCGGCCCATGAAGACGGAGTTGATGGAGTTGAAGAAACTGGATTTTCCAGCACCTACAGGACCGATCATTAGGATTCTGACCCGACTTACAGACGGCATCATGGGTTTATAACTCCTGATCATTTTCATGAGCTCGTCTCTTTGTCTACGAGAGATCACAACTTTATTATAACAGAACTGTATGAAATCAGCAGCAAAACAACATTGAGTGAAAACTTACTTTTCTGTCCACTGAACATTCCTCCACGGCTTCACCTTGGCACTGATCTGAGGATCTTTTTCAGAGGAAGTTTTATAATATAACTTACTTTCACCATAACATTAACAGCAGTACATTTTAAGATACTGGACTCTGAATTTCTATAATTTACTCTACACAACTATACTGAACTATACTGTCAAATAGAATAAAATGTATAAACATTTTTTTCTGATAGTTGACTTACTCTGTTCCACTTTGTACACCTCACATTCATTCAGCTGAGTGTCATTCCCATACAGTGTGGCAGGATTAAAATCGAATGGATTATCCCCCACTTCATATCCACCATATACATTCTGTTTTAGATTATACGCAGCTGATTGTTTTTTGTTGCCAAATAAAAACGTATTCCCTTGCGGTGAGGCACGATTAAAACTGAATGAACTAACCCCCACTCCATATCCACCATATACATCCCGTCTTTGATTATACACAGCTGGTTGGCTGTTGTAGCAAAAGTACAACTGTTGACCAAAGTTGGGTGCTCCAGCATCATCATAACGTGCATACTGTCCACTGTTAACTTTGATGCACACAGGGATCGTGCCCTGAAAGTTGAACAGGAAAGCTTCCTCATCTGTAATTTGCACTCCACTTTGAGTATAATCTACACTAGTGTATCCACCAAAGATGTAGCCTGATCTGTTATAGGCTACAAGTAAAGTGGGACCCTGACGGTCACATCGCTGATGGAAGGCAGAAGCAGTATATCCATGAACAGAAGCTTTGTAGAGAAGAGTCAGTTCAGCATTCCCCAGCAAACCACAGAGCTGCTTTCTTTGCTCTTCTGATAAGCTAAAAGTGAGTGGAGCGCTGTGAGTAAAGCCGGATCCTCCGAAAATAAACGTCATCTAAAAAGAAAAAGGATATATGATTTGAGTTCTTTGTAATAGGCACACAGACACAAGCAGTCAGATGATTTGTGTTGTGAAAGCCCCATACGAACTAACCGACTAAACTGACTTTTTCGCTCTTCTGTTAATTTAGTGAGGAGTTCAAGCTTAGATTTCCCAGCATTTTGTTCATCTTTAAGACAAGACAAAAAGACATAGAACTTACAGATCTTTTATGTATATCTTACAGATTTCATTTACTATTTTGTTGTTGATTCTTTATAGACCATTTTGCAAGATGTAAACAACACTGGTCCAGAAGCACTTCCTGTTTCAGTTTTTCACACGTAAGTTTAAAATATTCTAACTGACCCCCCAGCGTGAGTTTTTCAAGGCGACCGTTATTTAGAACTTGCCACTTTAATGTTTCCATGGTGACGCGTCATTGCTTGTCACGTGACACAGCACAACCAGAACAGAGCGCGGAATGAATGACGATCTGCTTTTATGTCATTTTTCCTTTTTTATTAAAAATATTCAAAAATGTATTAGCTATATCATGAAACACTGATATTCCGATTGTCAAATATGTGCAAGTGGATGGGTTTTGTTGTTTAGACATCTTTATAACGATCGCGTTAGTTGAGCTGTATGCACAACGGGCGGCGCCATTTTAGTTTCGTTTTCAGTTCAGAGAATCGGATCTGTTGGATTTATAACGTCAATTCATCAACTTCTCACGAAATACATGATAGTAAGTGGCTGGTGAACTGGGAGAAGAATAGGATCAAATGTTAAGCTACTTACACAATGTGTATCTGATATGAATAAAACGTGTCGTTATTATAATTGAAAGGATTATTATTGCCGCTTCCATAGACATCTGTGTGCATTTTACAAACTCAAAATCATTGTTTTGCTAGTAGTACATATGTGTATTTAAATGTCTGAAACCTAAAATAAACATTATGTGGTTGAAAACACTCAATAGTTGTGATATATGACAGCACTGAGTGCGTCTGTCTCTGGCTGAGCGCCAGCCAACGCGCGAGAGCAAGTTTGAATTTAGCAGTTGCTGACGTGTGCACTGAACGTTCTAATCACACCGGTGTGATCGTACGCTCCAGGGACCAGCCAAGACTGATCACACCGGTGTGATCGTACGCGTGAAAGGGTTAACACTACATAAAAGCTGGGATAAAATACAACCAACAGAACATGTAAAACTGAATTAAAAAGTTAAACAACATCTTTAAGATGTTTTCTTTACATGTGAAATAAAGAAAACAGTTACAAACTAATACAGGAAGTGTTTCTGGACCAGTGTTGTTTACATCTAGCAAAATGGTCTTTGGTTTTTTCAATGTATTGTTATCTTTACAAATACATGAAAGCCAGCAGTAGCCTATTGGCTGAATTAAAGCTGCAATACCTAAGATTTAGATGCCGCTAGAGGGCGCTACATTCAAAACAACAACAACGGCTTTGCTTGATGACGACGTGGAGGAACGCGGAATGATGGGAACTGTTGTTTTCAACTCCAACGTGGATAAGTCAGTCAGACAGGAATCGAAAATTAGTTGTCATGGATGAGGTAAAGTTCGATTTCTATAAATGTTGCGTTCTTGTTTTTCCTTAAACTGAAATAACCGCAAGAGAAGTCAGGTTTAAAAGTAAATTAGTTATCACAGATGTTACTGTGGAGAGGGTTTGAAGGGGCAGGTCTCTTGCAAGGAGTTGACGTGGCTGGTCCTCCTTTTTGGTAACTTTATAAAAATAAAAAATCATGTACATTTGACACATCTTTTCATGTCGTGTAAGTATTCAACAACCACAGCTACAGTTACACAAAATTAACGTTAAGGGGGTCGCACACCGGACGAGAAGCTCAGCACCGCGTCGCGCCACATATTTAAAATTCGAACACATTATTATCTATAAGTGTACACTTACCGGCGGCGCCATGCGGCGTCTGTCCGTGGCACCCAGCAACGCCCCAGGGCCGTGTTCAAAATCCTGCTGCGCCACAGAGCGCCATTTACATAGTTTTGTATAAAATTTTAATTATTTTTGTCTCAAATCGTTGCTAATGGATCCTGACTTCGCCCTATGCTTCAATATGCATTTAGTTTTGCATTCATTTACAGAAATCAGCTGCTTGAATGACAATTGCTGATGTTATTAGATTTTTCAGGTGAGATTCTCAATCCATTCAGTCAACGGATGATCTGAGGTAAAGTTTTCAGAATGCAGACTCAGCAACGATTGTATTTAATTGTACAGTACAATCATAACATAGAACAGACATTATCTTCCTTTCATGTCATTAAACATAACAATATTGCTGGCCATACACTGATGAGAAAGTGCGCGTCCGGTGTTTGATACTGTGGAGTTGTCCTAAACGTGGCGCGGCGCTTCTCGTCCGGGTTGCGACCCCCTTTACAGCCAACAGTTCACATTCCGAGAATAAATGAAAAGAATAATTGTGCTCCACAACAAATGCGCGAAACAAGCTTACATTTGTTGCTTGATAGACGCTAATGCACAACTACAACTACTGCATTTGTCCAGGACTACACGTAGTATGAGCGGAAACCGAGGTAAGCGGATATGACGCGATTGACAGCTCACCCCTGCTCACACGCCCCGTTTCCTTGATTAAAATCTTAATTTTCTCGCGATTTAAACATTATATGAAACATTTGGAATATTGTAAGTTATCATCTTAACTAAATATATAACACTGGCTTTGTGATTTTGGTATATTTTAATGCAAAAATCTTAGGTATTCCACCTTTAATAATCCTTAATAAAATTCTAGTTGTGCTTTCAGATATTTACACTCATAGAAGTAACCACTTTTTAATTAATTTTAATTTTAAGTAACCACAACTGTTAATTCAGACAAACAGTAAACAAATCGTTTATTAGTGCACGTCAACATAACCGAAAACATTTTCAACACAAGATGTTTACTTAAACAGTATTTTATAACGTGGTATCGCAGATGGAGCTCAGGGTGGAGTCACATGGACAAGCCTTATCACTGTGAGCAGTGTTTGCACAAGGTTTCTGTGAGAAACTAGAACGTTTCACTAGAAATGAAACTGAAACCAGCTCAACAAAGAATGACTGAATGGACAAATTAACTTTTATTTAATCACTGCAATATAATAACTGTTTGTTCAAAGCTAAGGCTGCATTTTATTAAAAAAAATTTAAAAAATTGTCATTGTTACAGTGTAATTATATATTTAATACTGAGTAATTTTAAGCAACTACATATACTTTAGGGTATAGGATAAGGATTTGGTTGAGGGTTAGTTGCATGTAATTATGCATAATTTACTGTTATTAATATAATTACATAAGGTAACAAGGACACTGTAAAATAAAGTGTTAAAAAAATTAAATAGTTATTTATATTTGAGAAACTACTTTCATGTTTGAAAATGATAGCATTACTTAGACTTGTTTTAGATTGGCCTAGAGAACATTACAATTTTTGATATTCATGATTTATGATAGGCTATATTCTATGAAGCTTACCTTTTAGCTGTATATTTGTGCATCAAACACTGAAATGCTCTTCGTTCAATATACACCAGTATGAAAAAAAGCATCTGAAGCTCCTCCTATAAAACACCCATCTGCTCTTTATTTTCCCTGGCCTTTCCTATAGTGTAACAGGCTACTCCAGAAAACAGCAGGAATTATCTTTGGGCACATAGTATGTCCGTCTGTCCCTCTTAAAATGGTATAATGTGCATTGATTAGGTCATCAATTGATTATTGTAGAATAATAAATGGCTCAGCACCAACCTCACTGCTTACAAAGATAGAGGTGATTCAAAAACAAGCTCTCAGAATATGTTGTGGAGCTTCTCCTGTGACAGATTTGCAGAAATGGGTAAAAAGGCACTTTACATTAGTGAAATTCAGCTAAAAATGGTATACTGGACTGGCATTAAAGGTCATTTTACAATTTTTTCTGTAAAATGATTTGTATCTTCATAACTCATGAGTTCTGACTTAGATGGATGTACAAGAAGGTCAAAAATAAGCAAACATTGATGCTCTTTAGTTCCAGACATAGGGGATAATACTAACAGTGGGAAATTCGAAATCAAAACAAATGAAAGTAGCCTACATTAAAAAAGTTCCCATGGGTAAGATGGTGATTAAGCAGCAACTTAAACTTTAGTCTGCTCATCACACAAAGGTAACATTTAACATCAGAACACTCTAACTTTGCATTAGTCATGTTTTTGTCATGTTTGAACCTTGACAGACATCATCCGTCCATTTCCTGTCAGTGTAATAGCACCAAATAGATTCTGCTAAACTTCTCCCTTTTTCCGCCGTAAATAAAAGTTATACAGGCTTTTAACGACATGACGGTGAGCAAATTATGACCGAATTGCAATTTTTTGGTAAAATATTCCTTATTAACAGATGACAATGACAACTGTTTCGAAAGTTTACACAGAAGAGGTTGTAAACTGTAAATCCACTTCAGCAGAGAATGTTCTCTGAGTTTGAATCCATCCTAATCAAAGAGTGTCCAACTGAGCTCATTGTTCGTTTGTTCCGTTATTTATACAGGGAATGTTCCTTTCTAAATATACATCTGGAGATATTCCCATGGGAACTTGTTAGAACAGATACCTTTGGTTTATTTTGTAGGCTATAAGCCAAATTTGTATATCATTTTTGAGACCCTGATAACAAAAACAATATTCTCAGTATTAAAAGGCACGTCTCAAATAGACAACCCATACTCATCCCAAGGCCTGATATACTGACGCTTTTGCCAAAGCATAGACATCCAACGCACATGGCACCCTTTAGCATCAAATGAGACGCTTCGGTTATGGGTAGGGTTAGGGTTAGACCACTAGGAGGCGCCTTCTGCCCCATATATATCTGCGTCTCATTTGACGCTAAAAGGGTGCCATGTGTGTTGAATGTCTACGCTTTGGCAAAAGCGTCAGTATATGACACCTTGGGATGAGAACGGGCTTAAATAAACAATTATAATGTTCTCATCATAATTTTATGTAGCCTATATGACAGACTTGCGCTGAACATGTTGCACTTTCCCTTTTTTGAAAGGATTTCAATCCTATTTCAAGCAATTCTTAACCATTATGGCAAACAATCTGAAGTATCTAAGCTGAAGGAAATAATCCATTATTTATCAGCTTTAATATATTGGAAAAATGTTCAGGTAGATAACAATAACATTTAAATTGAACATATATCGGCCGATACTGATATGTTGGCCTATATATAATGCATCCCTAGTTTAAAAGAAAAAAACAAACATTTGACCTTCTTGTAGATCCTCAAAATTTTCCAGGGTGAGGGTGCAATAAAACCTTTCTTCTGCTGAACACAAAGGAAGATGTTTTGTAGAACGATTGGAACCAAACAGGTGTTTGGCACCATTGACTTCCAAAGTATTTTTTTTTTTCCTACTATGGAAGTCAATGGTGCCAAACGACTGTTTGGTTCCAATCGTTTTTTTAAAATAAGGGTGGAGTATCCATTTAAAAAAGCTTGAAAGCTGATTTGATCGAAGGCCTGTCACTAGGAATTTAAATCTGAATATAATTAGTCCATCCATTACCAGGCGAGAATTAGCATTTTAGCATTAGCATGTTTTTGTTTTTTTTTTTTTGGTTAAAATAAAGTCCGTATTTAACATTCACATTAAACAGACTTTTACATTTTGTTCTACAACATAACAGCCATTACAGTAAGATTTATGTACTGTAAATGTTGTTAGAAAGAAAGAAAGTCAAACAGCTGGTTTGGTTATGCGGCCTCCATGTTTTGTCCATAGGCTATCAGTCTTCTAGAGAGAACACAACAACGGCCGTCGGACCTACAAGGTACATTCACATTAAAGCTGGCCTAAAAATACAGTTAAATTACACAGATTTGAGTAGGCTACAGAAATATTCAACAACTACAGAAATAACGTCTTCTTATAAAAATACTCTTTTAGGTCTATGTTTTAATGTATAGTTTTGATGGATATTTGAATTTTGATTACATATTCCGACCAGCAGGTGACGCAATTGCTCAAATGTTTTTCAAAACCAACGATGTCTTTAGCAATGATGGTCTTTTAGGGGGGTGCAATACTCGATAACAACAAATAATACATTTGAGAATTGGCTGGTCTGAGCTGGTTTAAGCTGGTGGTCAGTTGGTTTTCAGCAGGTCTCCCAGTTCAAAACCCCTGTAAAAGCATAAGCCTACCAGCTTAGGCTAGTTTTAGCTCTTTTTTTCCCTAACTGGAAAGTTTATGGAGACCTAGATGACAGAACAACATATTGCACATGATGCAGTTTTACGAGATCTCGTAATATATAAAACACATCCAATTCCACTCTTATTTTTCTAAGTCAGTCAGTAAATGAAAAATAATGAGTTTAGTTAGATGTATTTCTAGGGACACCCTCTACATCTGCATTTTTAGCTTTATACTTAAGTGTTTTGTCATATTTAAAGGAATCCTTGGGGCTTTCGGGCAAGAAAGGCAATAAATCTATTCTTGGATCCATTCTCCAAGTTCCTAAAGCATGATCCCATGTGGGCTGTAGAAATAATGATTTAATAGCCCGTAGAGACATATCTGTGAGATATCAATCCAAACCCTGTGGCTGTCGGGCTTGTGCGCTACCTTTTGAAATGCCTCCAGTTGACAGGAACAGATCACAATCTCGAGGAGTAAGTAGGAGTTTCCACATAATTGTCCCTCAGCCAATCACGGCTCCCCGGACCACTCGCCTGACTGCGATTTTAGATATCATTTTTAGGGTGTGCGCTCTTTGCGATTATGACCTACAGTAACACTAGGAGCAAAACATAAAACATTCAGAAATAGTTCGAGTTGTACTATTAAGTAAACAATACCCCATTAAATATATAACAAGTGTGATTTAGTTGCCAGATTGCTGGCTAAATCATAATGAAGGATTAACTATTGATAATGGGGAAAAAAATGAGGGGGAAAAGGGGTTTACTTGTGCAGCACACCATTCATAGTATTTTGAAGTCATATTTCTGTTAACAAGGTTGTTCAGTTCATGAAGTCTTCAGTTCCCCAGGCCCATTGGGTGAGTTTTATCTGATGTGTGTGGGAGCGATGACTGGAGGAATCTGACAGCACAGACGCTGCTATGTTTGCGCTCATTAACTCAGCTATTGTATCCACTGTTCCACGTGCGACACCCCCACGTCTGTCTCAGTGTCTGGAGAGAACTGACAGCTATTCAGGACTACAGAAATGACAGTTTGCAATAGTTGTTACTCTCATTGTGCATTATTTTTTTTATCTGTTTATGTATCTGGTTGGTTGGTTTGGTTGATTGGTTTTTATGGTTGGTTGGCTGGTTAGTTTGGTTGATTGTTTTTATGGTTGGTTGGTTGGGTTGGTTTGGTTGGGTTGGTTGGTTTGGTTGGTTGGCCTTTTTGGTTGGTTGGTTGGTTGGTTGGTTGGTTTGGTTGATTCGTTGATTTGGTTGGTTGGTTGGTTTGGTTTGGTTGATTGGTTTTTATGGTTGGTTGGTTTGGTTGATTGTTTTTATGGTTGGTTTGGTTGATTGGTTTTTATGGTTGGTTTGGTTGATTGGTTTTTATGGTTGGTTGGTTGATTGTTTTTATGGCTGTTTGGTTGGTTGTTTTGTTTTTTTGTTTTTGTCTGGATGGTTGAATTGGTTTGGTTGGTTAATTTGGTCAGTTGTTTTCAGTATCACATGATTCTTCAGAAATCATTCTGATATGCTGCTTTGGTTCACAAGAAACACTTCTTATCAGTGTTGAAAAAAGTTTAACAATTTTTTCTAGATTATTTGATTAAAAAAACATTTATGAGAAATAGAAATGCTTTGTAACATTATAAATGTTTTGACATGTAATTTTTGATCAATTAAAAAATATATGTATTACTGACCCCACACTTTTGAATGGTATGTCCATTCATTGTTTTTTAGTGAGATAGATATGGATGGAGAAAGAAGTAGTTCCCGTTAAGTTTATGGACATTTTGCTTTAACCCTGAACACGACACAATACAACGTTTAATTTAAAATACGGTGAAAATCAATAACAGTACATTTGTCCTTTTTTTTAGACCTAGTCCAAAAGTAGGACCTGGATCCTACTTTTGGACTACCTTTCACATTTGAGTTATCTGTAAGAGCTGTTGATATTTCATGTACACCTGTTTGTCTGATTTTAAACATGTCCAGATAATGTGAAAGACAGAGCAGGAAAAACACTCTTCCCCAGGCCAAAACGTCAGACTGGAACTTCTACGAATCCTGAGTCACGCGCTAGTTTAGGTTTGAATAACTGGAATTCGTCATTAACACCCATTTGCAGGCGTCATACATCAGACAGAACAGTAATATAACTGTGAATGTGAGCTATCCACACCAGCTGGGAACATTGCTTCACACGAGGCGAAGAAACACCAGGTTCCTAATAAAAAAAATCCTGACATCGTTTACTCATCCTTGTGTCTTTTTGATCTTTCTTTCTTCCAAGGAACACAACAGGAGTTATAGCAGACTGCTTTTTTACGTAAAATGAAAGTAAATGGTGAAATTTATAGCGATATTTTCAGACTACTTATTCTTATGCACTGTTGAGATCTGCGGTGACCCCAAATTACCTTAAACGATAAAACTGATACTTAAAAATAAATATAATGAATTCCCAAAATCAGCCATAATGCAGAGACAAATACACAGAAATGAAAGCACACAAAATGAAGGAAAACACATTCACGATGGAGTAAACACACAAAACACCCACCTCTTTTTTCTATAGAGTGAAGATAAACATACAATTATTGTGCAATCATGTAAGACATTGTATAGAACATTTTTGGCATAAAGTTTTCTTTAGAGTCAAGAACCCTGTAGTGAAGAATATAGCTTTTAAGTCATTTTTGGTTCCCCAAAGAACCTTTCAATAAACAGTTAAATGAACAATATTTTTGTTAGTATGAAGAACATTTAAAAAATCGAAAGAACCCAAACACTCTAAAAAAAATTAAAACATTTTACTGCCATCTGGTTGCATGGAGAACATCAACTAAACCTTAACATTGTACAAAAGGCGAAAAAAAACTTTTTGTTTTTTGAACAAAATCGGTTTAGTGGATGTTCTTAATGGAACCAGAGATGCCAATGCCAATAAAAAAAGCTTTGTTTTTAAGAGTGTGGGATACCTTGGTGGCTATTTTTGGAGCTCGACAGCTAACGCTTTCATTAAATGGAAGAGTTTGACATTGTGCAAATCATCTCCTGTTTTGTTCCGCAGAGTGGATTTATTTATTGTTTGTGTACCTTGTTGCTGCTGTAAACGTCCATCGTTGGTGGCTCATGGCCATGGTGAAGTTAGATTGTTATCGGCCTGTTGGAATGTACCAGTCCAGGGTTGCGTTTCCCTACAACTATGTAGTTCACAGCTTCACTACCATAGTACGATGCATGAATCGTTGGAGAAATCAATTAGCTAGTTACGGCTGTTTCCCGAAACCCATTGTGGCAAAGTATCGTTCAACCACGGTGGTTTCGCACTTGTAATGAAACGGTTTGAGATCCAATTAACGCTAGATTTGTTAATATAAATTACAGACATGTCATCTGAGGACTATTTCAAATTGTTCTCACTTATTTTGCTTTATTACCAGAGTCAATATTTGGCTCGTTCATAGTAGAGCACGTTCGCACATGCGCACTCACACGGTACTTTGAATCTTTTGATAAACTAAAAGACGTAAATTACATTTGTATGCAATGCATTCTAAATAAAAGGCACCGGTTGTACTGAATATCAGCTTGCTTATTTTGCTCAAGATACGAATTTATTACGTCCAAATGTCATGCAATATAGAAATGCCTCTACTATAGGTCGAGAGCTGTCGTTCAAACCACACAACTTTGCGATGCTGTTTGCGAATGTTCGTTGAAACGATGGTTTCGGGAAACACCGACTCGTTGAACTATGCTGATAACGACGGAACTTGCGACCATATTTGGCTAACGATTCTTTCGGGAAACTCACCACTGGACTTGGTCAAGCATCAGCGCATATAAAACAATACAGTTGCTTCAGACAAGTAATGACTTTGATGGTGCAGATAAGACGAAATGGATCTGGATGTTTTTTTGTGGTTCTCATGTGCACGACATTTGTAGACGTCAACTCAGGGGGCCTGTCCTGTGGATTGTTCATGTATCATAAGCCAACTCTGGCTGAATTTCAGAGAAAATAGACCCCATATGGGCAGATGAGAACAAAATGAGTTTTTCAGGAGGCATTAAATCATTTCTGAAGACTACAAGAAAAAATACGATTTTTTTCTTGCAAGGTTGAAATGGAAATGATTAAGCTCCATTACTTTTCCCAAAACAAAAAACAAATTTGTCAAGGAATCTGGTACTAATCCGAGATTTCTTTGGAAATAAGGCTATACCTATCGTCTCAGGATGAAAAGGATGCAAGTGTAATTTTAATTTGAGATAGAATAATTTGTTCTTGCAAAAATTGATGCAAGTGTAATTTTAATTTGAGATAGAATCATTTGTTAAGTGAAACAGAATCATTTTGCCAAGTCCTGAAGTCTCAAAGTCAAACCCCACTGAAGTTTTAGACCACACAGCGAGAAATAGTGAGATCAGGCAGTCAGAAGATACCATCTCTGCTCGGTTTGCTGCATCGCACTTAACCGGGACATTTAGAGGTTGCCTAACTTCCGATGCAAACTGTTGTCTTGAAGCAAAATGCAATTGCTTGCACCTGTTAACCTTTAACGTGTGGTTTTGGTCAATTTGTTCAGGCACAAATGACAATTTTGACCATTCTTATCATTTACCCACCCTCTATGTCTTGTTTTGTCGTTCCAAACCTATATGACTTTCTTTCGGAAGTAAAACACAAAAGGAGATGTTTTGCAGAAAGTCCAAGCTGCGCATTTCCATATAATGTAATTCGAAAAATTGAATGCACACTTCAGAATCTCGCTGGATGTAGACCCGTGTACTTTTTCGCCTATACTGTTTAATGAATGAATTCGGACATGTTACTCACATGCTGTTTTTTGCCTACTATGGAAGTATATTCAGACACAATATACAACTATTTAAGGATTCTGAGAGTGTAGGGATACTTGATTACTCATTTGCAGTGCTTCATGGGAGTGGGTGGAGCTAATGAGCTCTTTTGGCCTGGTTTGCTTGTTTTGACTCTGATTGGTGACTTTTCTATACAGCATCATGGGTAATGTAGTTTTTCTCACAAATTCCACTGTTAAACATGAATTTGAAAAATAAGTTAAAATAATGCAGGCTCGCAGCTTTAACAGAAGGAAATACCACCCATTAACAACCTCGTATCTCACAGTATAGGGATGTCTAAAAAGGTTTCAGATATCATTAAAAAAATGAATTCCCCATACATTGTAAAAATGAATATGCTTTATCCTAGATATTATATTTATTATTGAACAGATTAGAATTGAGTAATACTTAATCAGAATATTCCTTAAAAGTTAACCATTTAAAATGAGTTTACACCAAAAAATTAAACAAAACTATCTGAATAACAGACAGACGCCAAAGATGAATTATTTTATGTTATATTTATTTTATATTGCCAACATTGAAGACACCTGATGTTAACAAGCAGAATCACTAAAGGAGAAAACCATCATTTTAAAACAAACCTAAAACAAACACTGAGCATCATAATGGTGACTTAAACATACTTTCTAAAAAACAGTTTTACTCATTTTAAATGGTTAACTTTAAATGAATTAATTTGATTAATTATTACTCAATCCTATTGTTAAATTTAATTAATAATATTGCTTGTAATCTGTTGCCACAATTTTTTTGATTAGATAAAGCGCAGTGTAGAGTTTTTACTTCCAGAACCCAACTGTTGAACTATTTCGCGCATTGTACTTTCTCTCATTCATAAGTAATATAACTGCACCGTCTTTGTATATCTGAAGTCTTTGCTTGTAGCCTTGTCACATCTGATGTGGATAGACAAATTGCTTTTTGCTTGTGTCTTATCTCAATCGAAATCTGTTTCCAGCTGTCTTTCCTCAGGTTCCTTCCTGTCCAGGAAGTAAAGACTGCAATCCTGACAACATATAGCACTTAACTTTACTGCACTGTGTGTCACGCTACACATAATTACTAATGCTTTGATACCCCACTGGATTGCACTTCCTGAACGTTTTGAATCAGTCCGGCCTGTAACGAGTCACGACACACCATGAACAAATTAGGGGCGCCACTCATAACACAAATGACGCACAAGTGGTGATTCTCTGGTGGAATTTTGACTAAAAATGTCACATCAGCTATGAATTCATTTGGCAAAATGACTAAGCTAGACATAACAAGATCACCTTACTCCTATGTGGCGTACAGTGTGGTTTTACTTGAACACCCAAACAAACTGCACTTTGTTTCTTATTTGGACAGAAAGCCAAACATAATTTCAGACGCTGAACATCTGACGACCTCCTTCTGTCATAACAAGAAAATTAAATCAGGCCTGTAAATTGCTCTCAGGATTACTGTGGAACATTCTAGACAAACAGAAATGGAGAAAAGCGAGACGTCGAAACAATGCGTTACAAACATTTTTTATGGAATTGTTATGGCCTGTTAGAGCAAACAATTAATTCCAGTTCCAATGTAATAAAAGAGCCCTGGATCAGAATATAAACATCTCTCAAAGTTAAACCAGATGCGGAGTTCAGTCGGGATTCGGGAGAGCCTTTCAAAGAGGGGGAAAAACAAGAGAGCTTTTCAGACAGGAAAATGAGTCAATAACCCCTAGATTTCTCACTACTGCCACTGTTAGTTGAGGGGCTGCCTCATAGACAGAGGGCTAATCCTTCCAAAACCATGTTGTATAATGGGGAAAAAGCTAAAAAAGATTCTTAGACTATTGAGAGTAAATTCTTTGGGTTCACAATAACACAACTGAGTGATGATAACAAGAGATAAATTCAATGTCAATTTTTAAATATGAAAAATTTCCCTAAATAACTTTTTTATTTTACCTTTATTTCTATATTATCAATTGCAAAAAGTCATAATTGTATTATGTATTATTATTTATCTAATATCAAATTATTATTATAAAACTGATTTATTGTTTTATAAATTTCTCAAATGGAATCACATGATGCGGGCTCCCAAAATCTTGAACATGAATCATTGTAGTTGACTGAACCATTTATAAAACCTAATACCATTTATAAATAAAATAAAAAAAATATTTGAAAAAAAAAATTGTTGCTTGAAATAAAATAAATTGAATAAATTGATAAATTGAATAAATTCAAATAAAAAATTTGAAAAATATTTTTTTTCCAGATTGTAGCCATGGCAACATACATTTCAACTACATTTACTAAAATTATGGAACCTTGTTTCTGCCACAAAAGTAAAAAAGTTAGAATTGTGACAATTAAACTCTTAATTGCTAGTTATAATGTCAGAATTGTGAGATATAAACTCTAAATTGTGAGAAAAAACAATTGTGAGATAAACTTGTTAGAAAATAAGTTAAAATTTTTAGATAAATACTCGCAATTAACTTTTTTTTATTTTTTAAGTGGGGGGAAAAAGCTTCCATAGTTATTAAGTTAAACTAAATGAAAATGAGATATTTTTTTCCTTTTAACTTGTTTCGTAGCAGAAAAAAGCTTCCAAAAAAAATTAAAAAAAACTTCCATAAAAATTACAAAAACACACAACAAAATTACTAAAACAAACTAAAATTCAAATGAAAACGAAAAATGTAAAAATAAAAACATTCAAAACATGAATAAAAATATAACTCAAGGATACTAAAATAACACTGATCAAGAATCATGAGAATCATATTGACACAACATTAATTTTGAGTTTTAATAAAAAATTTAAGTAAACAATACAAAAATATGCAATTGAATAAATTGGATTTTACAGTATGATACTGCAAAAGGTCTCTATTTACAAGAAGGTAGAAGAAAGGTTACACATGGAACAAACTTGTAGCTACAATGTTGATTTACACACAAATCCCCAATCCGTCAGTCTCTTTTTCAAATCACAATACGATTTACTGGGAATTAAACAAAACACCTTTTAAATGTATTCTTATGACTAGTATTTAAGTATTTAACAAGGTCAAGTGATAGAAACTCAGACACACAAAATGACAAAAACACAACCCTGCAATCAATGTAAAAACCATTAAAACAGTAGAATGTACTGTACATTCTTTGACTGTCCCAGCGTCCTCGTAAATACTGCAGCCTGGTAATTTCATTGCTTTGTGGGTGGCTCAGTTTGCCCTTCGCTTCAGTGAAACATGGCCTGGAAGTGTTGCTGTTTTGGCTGAGTAATCCCTCGAATGCAAACACTACACGCATAACACTTTATCTCAATGAGTAAGTAGTCTCCCATGCCTATAAGAATTTGCAGAGAGGCACATTTTTGGGAAAGCTGTACTTACTTGGTTTCTGGGCATCGTTTTTGCTAGTGTGTTTTTTGCTTAAAGAAAAGATGTCAAAAAGATGTCTGACAATGGCTGAAAATCATGGGAATTAATTTAATATAAATTAAATAAAAAAATTATATAAAACATTACATACAAATTTTCTAAAATACTTAATTGGCAAGAATAGCTCTTTGTGAATATATATATCATGCACTTCTGACATGTACAAGAAAACTGAAGCAAAACCCACAATAAATACCTTGATAAAGGCAGCTGAAGTATACGTATATATGGTGTCTCAAACGTGTTAACACATAAATAACAGACTTCATTATTTTACTCCAATAAATAGTAGCTTGTAGTATATTTACAATATACACACTGTCAATTCATCAGATCAATTCTCCTGTTAAAACCACACATTTCCTTTAAATATGAATTGCATGCGTATATAAAATACTAGTAGTGGTTCTTTGGTACAGAGGACCGTGTTGTGAGACTATATGGTTTCAAACAGGTTCTCTCACGTCTTATGTGCCATCATAATATGTACATGGAGCGGAACTTCTCTCGACGTCCTCAGAAGAGTGAATTCTCCTCACTTCCTTCATTACCTGTAAGACAGAACATAAGTTAAGGTGTGTTCAGCAAGTCCATTGAGGAAATATCGTAATGGTCAAGTAATTCCAGGTGTGTGAATACGTACTTCTACAGTGTCCATAGTGGCGAACCCCTATGGATCGACCCAAAAAGCATGTAGCCCTACGCAGGTGGCAGGCGCTTGGGTAGGTAATGTTGTCATTGCCGCAGATGGTTTGCTCAGTGACCATGGGCATCGGGCAGGGCGCAGTGCGGCACATGACACAGTGGGCGCTGTTGGTCTGGTCCGTCACACAGGTATGTGTACCAGGACATACGACATTTGAGCAGGATTCTGAAACAGTGGTGCCAAGGGTCAAGATAATGATGAAAAAACATATAACACACACCGGTCCCATGTAGAATACTTAAAAAAAGTATTTTCATGATTTTCATGAAGATAATTAAAGTGCAGATAACATAATATTTTTGAGTTTCTGTTGATTAAACCAATCTTCTTCTAAATATTAACTCTTTTTTTTTTCAATGAACTAAAAATTAAGGCAACCAGGTTACTTCATTTTTTAAGTTAAACCAACAATTTCTTTTACATAAGCCACATTTCCATTACAGATCTGCGCAAAACTTTTGCAAGATTGCGAAATGGCGGCGTTTCCATTAACTGATGTTATGTGACTAAAACCAATTTTTTTTCCACTCATGATAAGTCATTCCAAAAATCATGGCAACCTGTTGGTAGTTTCGTGTATATTGCAGCCACCGCACTAGCCATTGTTTTTAATCGAAGGAGACGTAGGCGTGTTATCCAAGCATTAATGGTAATGAAAGCCCCTCACGCTGCTGACCCACTTGTCCGACACGACTGTCGTGTGGTGTCGCGACGCCTCCCTACATTTGTACGTTGATGGGGGTTCCTCTGTTTGCCGCTATGGATGGACGTGGTTTTGACCGAGCGGGAAATGTGAGAACCTGCGAACCTGCGAGAGACTTCCCTCGTCTCCATATGCTCTACTCCGATTGGATAGACGTGTCACGTTCAATGGACTTCATTTGCATAAAGATGCGCATCGGCCAGCTTTTTGTCGCGCAACAATTTTCAAAATGAAACGCCACCTTCCTAGAATGCTTTGCGGGCGTGATAGTCACGTGATGTCACCCATAGGAATAAAGCGGAGCGCGGTGCGTCAGTGGATCAGCACCGTTATACTTGGGAGTGCCACGTATGAGGTGTTTCTGGGTGTTTCTACCTCATTTCTGCTTCAAGGTCTTGATAAATTGTGACATTTTTTGTTGTTGTTAAGAATCCAGTATTCCCATAATTCTTTTGTCTTTTATGAGTTTAATAAAGAACTCTGTCTCGTCTTCGGTCCAAACATACTATGCCATCACGCCATCTTTGCGTGATGTCATCGAGAAGGCGAAACTAGTAGCGTGTGACTTCCGGAAATGAACGTATACAAACAATGGATGAAGCGGTGAGTGTTGTATTGGCTGTCCTGTGTTCGTAAAAAAGTAAAAAAAGAAAGAAAACCCGACAATGGACACGTTCCTGGATAGCTCGAAGAGGACAGTATGGGCTGTCAATACTCCAAAGAGAACTTGAGGTAAAATATTGTTTTCTTATATATTTTTACTTTTAGTTTTAACGTTAGCACCATACCGCCTCTTTTCGTTTCGGCATTTTTGAAAGGTTTTGTACGAAAAAGCTTCTGAGCTCCTATTGGTCAAACTCATACATGTGATGGAACCGTCGTGGACGACCGTTAAAAAAATTAAACATGCTAGTCTTTTTGTCGTGAAGCATCGCAGATGCGACGTTGTCGCCCACTATGACACACTATACGAAATGATACGATCGAATCTTGCGTCCCGACGCCCGTTGTCGTTTACGAATCCCCACGACACCCTACGTCAAATGGATCGTGTAATCTGAACCAGGCATAGGAGTCTTTCATTTTAAGTACAATTAAGTGGCCTTTCACTTCAATACTATTAAGCGCACTTCTTTTTCACTAGGGCCTGGTTGGAAGTTTTTCAGAATACATATGGGAAATATGCACTTTCTTTCTTAAAATAATTATTCAATCTGAGTAATAATCTAAATATGAAGCTTTTCCTTCAGTCTGAAAACCATCTAAGCAAAATGATGGAAGCTGAAAAGCATACTTTTGCAATCCCCCTGGTACATAATCTCCAGGTCAGGGTGACCTCTGCAGCGAGCCATCAGGAGTGCACACTCGTCTATGTACGAGTTCCCATCGCTCCCACACACGGCATGTTTAGCGGAGATGTTTGAACAGTCCGGAGAGCACACGCACTGGGGACGTCCAGACTTCATCCTGCACACCTTTCCAGGGCCACAGTTGACCCCCTCACAGTTCTCTGTAAAAGAAGGGGGATAAAGTGGGAAAAAGCTGATTATAAGTAAACATATAGGATTTATTTCAATCTTGAAAGTGTTTGTTTCAAACTTAATTTAGAAGTGTGTTTATCTTCTTTTACGCAGGACTATGAAGCACTGTTAGCAGTGTTAACCCCGAATTGCACACTACAGAACAAGTGTAATGTGAAACAATGCGTCTTAGAACATTATGACTGCTTAGCAACTGACAGTCAATCTCATGTTTGATGGGAAAGATTTCAAACGGCGATGGAAAATTTTCATTCTTGCCTTTGAGAGTACAGTCGGTGATATGTAATATATGGCGTTCATCCAATCAATGACACTGACACAGCAGGGTTTAGAAATGTACAGTGTGAAATGTCAGCTTATGAATACCCAGGATTGTTTACCCTAGGTAAAGTATGAGCAGTGTGAAAGCAAGATAACACAGGACTCCATTAACCTGGGGCTCAATGACCCTGAGTCAACTATTTAATTGACATGATTTCAAAATAATGTCCATTCTTCTCCATTCATCTGTGAAGCCAGAGCAAACAAAACACACCAGAAACACTTTGAAATGGATTCAGCTTCTGGTTCCCATTCCTACAAGTTCTTTAATATCCTGTTGCTCCCCTTCCCTGTGAAGCCAACTAAATCACTCAAGGCCGAATCAGATACCTCCACCTCCACTGGAAATCCCAGCATAACCCTGTTATGTTTCCTCAAGATCCGCAGGCAGTCACACATAATTTACGAACTGCCTTGTCTGCCCCGAAAAAAAAACAAAACAAATGTAAGGAAATGCGCCGGACAGACACTAAGCGTGAGTTGAGCTTTCAGGAATGCTTTGAAGCGTTTGACATTGAGAACACGCTGGGGAGGTCACACAGTAAGGTCCGCTAGTCCATATAGTTTTATGACAATGGAAAGCAAACGCAATGGAATAAACAATATAACAGACTTTCACTTCCAGTCTATCTTTCCCCCACAAGTGTCTAATGATGCTGATTGTGTTTGAGGCTTATGAGGACCAGACCTCTCCAGCATGTGGCACACATTTTTCTTTGCGGTGTGTTAGAATTCAGTATTCTCTGAGAGGGAAAGGCAAAACAAGTCTGCTTTCCAATAAGAATTGGGAAACACTGAATGTTGAGAGAGGGAGAAGACTTTACTTTAAGGGTACACTTACATGACAACGATATGCTTAAAATTGAGAAGTTTTTTGTGTACAGACGACACCATTGTAAAAACGATCCCCATTCTCACGGATTCCGCGAAAACGACTAAAAGCGCTGTGTTCTGCTGCCAGGCTATTAGATGGCGATGAAACACTATAGACTGAACACGTAATTCGCATGTGCATGACGTCATCGTCTTCAGACATTACTCAAAGCCCATTTTCAAAAACGTGCACTTTTAAACGTTCGGCCACCCAAAACGCTGTTCTCACATAAATGAACGACCAAAACGCATAATTTACGTTTTTAGTTGAAAACAGTGTAGTGTAAACAGTCCCTCATTCACAGTCATGGGCCATAAGTTGCTACTTGCTAATGCTAATCGGAATTAGGTCGTTTTAAGGTGCAGTCAAATTTACTGTTGTTCTGTGAATTTTTGTTGGCAAATTCCAATCATTTCAATAGGAATCCACATGAACGTGAATTTGCAAGTCGCTATTGATAATCAGAAGTAGGTTGTATTAAGGTTTCCTAATAGAGTTTGTAATGGGTTCAAGTTGGTCAACCAATCTGGGGTGCGTTTCCCGAACAACAACGTAACTTGAATACTAGAGCACGTTCGCACATGCGCACTATTAAAAAATGATGCTTCAAATCTCGACGAACTAAAATACGTAAATTACGTATGTGTTCTAAATAAAATATATAGATTGTACTGAAGGTTAGCTTGCTTATTTGACTTAACTCCACGTCATGCAAACAAGAAACTATGCTTCTAACCACAGGTCGAGAGCTGTCGTTCCAACCACACAATTTTGCAATGCTGTTTGCGAATGTTCGTTGGAACGATGGTTTGGGAAAGACCGACTATGACTATTGAACTATGCTGATAACGGCGGAACTTGCGACCATAGGGATGCTTTTGGGAAATGCACCCCTGCTTGGTTTGGTTTTTGCCCCAAAATGTTTCAGTGGGTAGGTCATTCTCATTCTAGAGAGCATTTGATTGGACGAAACAAATAAGCAGGATGAGAACTTTTTTGGTCTGTTTTTCTGGATGACTATACATTTTAAATGTGCTTATCTGCTAAAAGTGAATTTTAAGAGTACACTATCATACAGATTACCTCAAACTGATAGATATGGACTAAAAACCACAAAACTACAATTTTGAGCACAATTATGGGCTTGCTGGGCTGAGGAAATTCATTAAAATAACCATGTCGGCTAACTTGTTTACTCCAGTGATAACTGTCTGTGTTTAAAATGTCTGATGACATTAGAGTTTTGGAGCCCTTATATGAACCTACGTACCTGGCCAAGTCTACCAGTAGTGAACTCTTTCCACAACAGCCGGAGAAAGTTAAACAAAACATCTGGTGTAGATCCACTCTTTTTAAACTTGCCGAAGAATTGCATTTGCAAAGAAAACTCTCCAAACCAAGATTTGGCCTACAGTGCTAGATTTTATCTCCTCAGCAAAAATGGTTTCAGCCCTAATTTGCAAACAAGGAATGTTCTTTTATTTGTGTAGAAGGCTTAAAATGGTAGAACCCAGTTCAAGAGGGCTTCAGCACAGAGACACTTACTGATATCAACAAGTTGGAACATTACAGTGGGATAACCCAGTCTACCTGCTAAGAACATAGGGTAAATAAGAGTCTGTACCTTTACACGGCTTACAGGAAACTATTCCCAGGAATCCCAGCAGGCTGACTTCATTGATGGGTAGACTGGTATTGGACCAGGCAGTGTCCAGACGGCCAGCAGCACAGCACTCTTCCCTGCTCACGCCCCTCATGAGCACCATGTCACAGCGGTGCTCCGGACCCTGCTGCAGCCAGCACATTCCCGCTAGACACACAAACACACAATGAAAACATATATTATCCATCTCAGGGACAATAGCGACAATAAAAACCTAGGCTATATCGCAGATGTATTTTCTCTATTCCTTCTCACTTATATGAGATTGTAAAGTAGCCTATTTTTATGCCTAAAATAAAGATTACCTCAGATGTGTCATATTTTTGCCCAATAAAATATGTCACATGAAATATCTTGAGTGTAAAAAATTACAGGACACTTTTTTTTACTCTGGGGTGTTAACAGTCTTTTATTCAACTATAATTATTTTTCAGAATAAATACAACTTTTATATTTCCGTTTTATAGCTCAAACGTCGTGCCTGAAAATATCTTTAGCGTATGTCACCCAAGTTGAAAATGCAATAAATTCAATTACCATTTATATATTTATATTAGGCTATGTGTAATCAATGTATACAATTTGTCTTTTTCTTTTCTTTTTTTTTTTTTTTTTTTTTTTTTTTTTACTAGTGTTTTCAAATATTTCAATAACCACAAAAGCTTTAGCTTACAAGTCTGCACTCAAGAACAGAAATCGCCTTTGCTTGACGGGGTAACCATGACAACAGCTGTGCGATCGAGTATCATTATTTTTTACAGATTTTTCTTTAAAACGATTTACTTTAAAATCCATTAAAAGTCTGCTTATTACCAACGTAGAAGGCTATAACAAAATGTGTTAATATGATCAACGTTAATATTAGTGTATTCTAAACTTCTGAAGACGAAATATAACGTTAGTCAAATGCGTTATCTCCTACCGTTCGTTCGATGTTCTCCAAGTATTTCACAAACTGAAATAAGTATCACACAGTGTAGAACAGCCAGAAAGTTCATGATGGTGCTGAATACTTTACACTGATGTTTGAACCAGCGGCTTTCCTTACAAGTATATTGATTTTTTTTTAAGTCTACAGCGCCTTTAGTTGTTTCCACTCGGTTTCGTGAATGGACTTGTTGTAAATGATTGTGGTCCGCCTCTGTATAAATATTTTGCCCGAGTAAATTATGCTTCTGGGATGGGCGATAATTCCAGCCAGTTACGTTGCTGATGCCGTTGTGTAGCCTACTTGAGTCAGTTCTCGGATATGAGGCTGAAAAACTCCCACACTTCATCAGTCCGTCTGAACTCAGTTAACAAGAAATTTACCATGATGTCTTCAATGGTAAATGTAGATGCATGTAAGTCTCTGCACAAAGCTTTATTTTAAAAATGTTTGGCTTTCTAAACATTATTTGGTCTTAGAAAAATAACATATTAACCATATTGGCCAGGAAAAAAAATATTTTATTATATATTATAAGTAAATAAATCAATATAACATTGCCCAAGAATAGAAAAAAATGACCTCGTCCTGAGAACAAAGATCAACCTTTCAGTTAAAATCATCAATCATCAATTGAATAGCTGACCAAAATACAAAAACACTGCTAGAAAAAAAGACAGTTTGTGTAACTGCTGTTTGAATAGAAACCGGTAGCACTTTATTTTACAGTCCTGTTCCCCATGCACTTATGTACTTATTATAGTTATTACAATAACTGGGTAATAACTAGGTTCTAACCCTAAACCTACCCCTAACCCATGTAGTTTCCTTATATTACCCAGTACTTTCTTACTAAATACATACACTGTACTAAATACACATAAGTACACATACTGTAAAACAAAGTGCAACATCAAAACCTCATAGTTATTGAGATGTAGCCTTGTAACCTCCCCACGTGACAACTAGCCCTGGTAGTATAGCAGAACCAATAAATAACAAAAATATATACATTTGCAACGCATTCTCATCCTAGGGCGTCATAAAGGTGACGCTTTTTACATTGCGTCAAAATCCGACGCACATGGCACCCTCTTATCTAGCGTCACACGCTTCGGTTATGGGTTTAGGTCTGGGGTAGTGTTAGGGTTAGACCACTAGGAGGCGCCTTCTGGCCCATATATACCTGTGTCTCATAGTGACGCTAAAGGGTGCCATGTGCGTCGGATGTAGACGCAATGTCAAAACCTATATGATGCCTTGGGGATGAGACCAGGCTGACGTTTGTGATGTGCAAAATGTTTCAAAACGCAGTCTGTGTGTAATGGTCTTGATGTGTTTTAGTTTCACTTTTCATTCTGTTTCTGTATGGCAGTGTTTCATGTCGTTTTTAGTTACCTTGGTTGCTGATTTGTGTTTTAGACCTGTTCGCTGTTTCATTGAAAACTCCCTGTGTATTTAAACCCTGAGTTTTCCTTAGTTCCATGTTGAGTATTATTGTTATGTTATTTGTTTGATGTATCCTTTCGCTCTTTTGGTAAATAAAAGACTTATATTCATTAATTCCATGTCCCGCTCTTTGTTCCTTGGATTATACAGTGTGGCCCATAACAGGACAAGATTGAAGTGGCAAAAAACAATGGACTTACCTGCAGTCTGTTTACTCTGCCTGGAGCAGGGAGAGAGCTTAATTGAGGACCACACAAAGAACTGGCTGTCCTCGAGAGGAATTTACGGCATTTGTGGAGTGAGTGCTCGTGAAAAACGGATCAGTGTCTACCATCTTCCACACTGAGGAGGGTATCACCACCCCCACTTGGGATCCAGGGCCCAGCTAGCTGCCTCCCAAAAAATGCAAGGAGCCTATGTCAGAACCTACCGCAGATAAAGAGTCCCACCTAGCTCCAAATCTCCTGCATCTCCGTTAGTCCAGTCCAACTCCAAGTCTCCTGTGTCTCTGCTGGTCTTGCCCAGCTCCGCGTCCCCTGTGTCTCCAAAGATCTCGACAAGCCTCCCTCTCCCACCTCCTCTACCTATAATAGTCAGTTCCCCAGCCCTACTCTGCTGTTTCACTTCAGTCCCTTGGCTTCTTCTCTGTGTGGATCTGCCTTGGGTCTTCCGGTCTCCAGCTCTGCCTTGGCAAGAAGATCCCCTGGCTCCGCCTCCAGCCACCGAGCCAGTCACTCCACCTTGGTTTGTCGACCAGTCGGCTCCACCATGGCTCCTCCCTCCTACGACTCTACCTGGGAGCATTGTCCTTATGGCTCAGATGGGCTCCGCCTTGAACAGATGACGCTCTTCCTGCATCACGGACTACCAGGCATTCAGCTGCACTTTGTCCCTTCACCCCTTCAGCTCCGTGGGGTGCCGCCTTCAATCTGCTCCTTGTCCGGCTCCGCCTTAGTCCTCTGGCAACCTGGCTCCGCCTCGGTCTCCAGATCTATCGGCTCAGTCTCAGTCTGTCATGCCCTGGCAAGGATCCACCATGGCTCCTCCATCTCTCGACTCCACCGGGGCCTTCGTCCTGTCTGCACTCTAGGTCTCCCTCTTACCTTCATCTCCTCCCTAGCTCCTCCCACCATCATCACCACCCTGGCTTCTCCCGCCGTCATATCCTCCTGCATCCTACCTGGTGCCAGCCCCTCATCCTCCTCCCACCATCCTGTCTCTTTCTGTTTTCTCTTGCTCTTTGTGGTAATTAAAAAGTCTTATAGTCATTCATTCTGTGTCCCGCTTCTTTTTCATTGGATTATACACAGCAGCCTGTGACACATGTTGTCACCTGCCTTTAATTTTAATTGCATTAATATTTGTACAAAAATAATACCCCTGCGTCACGGGTGTGGTGTGGGTAGAAGAAGAAGAACAAGGCCCAGAGTTCCAATTTACACAATTTACTAAATATAATTCACACAGGTACTGACAGGCAGGCAGGACGAACACACACACAAAATAAGACTATCTACAGACAAAGGACTGACTGAACTGAAGGAACTAAATAGACCTTATGAAGCCCCGCCCCTTTTCAGCGTTGCGCTCGTTGTCTTTTGACTTCCGCTCTGCATTTTCACAGCAATCTTGCATAGGTATGAATGAACTGCTCGTAAAAAAATTCCCGGTTGACATTTGTTTAGACATCTGCTTTACAATGCTCATGATAACTTTTGTTAACTCTACAATAAGTAAATCCACTTCACCAGCTAATTATTCCTCGACAGCGATGCCATAGAAATATACAGAGCGACCGCAAAACCGGAAGTTCAAAGACAATATTCTAAAGATGACGGCGCCCACGTTTCTCTGGTGCATAAGGTCTATAGACCATTTCACAAGATGTAAACAACACTGGTCCAGAAGCACTTCCTGTTTCAGTTTGTAACTGTTTTCTTTATTTCACATGTAAAGAAAACATCTTAAAGATGTTTGTTTAACTTTTTGATTCAGTTTTATATGTTCTGTTGGTTGTATTTTATCCCAGCTCTTATGTAGTGTTAAAAAACTGAAACAGGAAGTGCTTCTGGACCAGTGTTGTTTACATCTTGTGAAATGGTCTATACAAACACTAGATGACCAGGTGACACAGATGATGATAATTAACAAGATACAGGTGATTAAGATGAACTAATGAATGGTTAACATGGTAACTGAAGATTGGCGGGAAAACAAGACGTGACTGAGAATGAAAACAAACTGAAGATCTAAACAGACACAAACGTGATAGTTGGACTATTTAAATGACCTGCAAAATAATGTGATCCACAATATGTTTTACTTTATAGATTAATATTCAGCATGAGCATAAGTTTGCTAAATTCATAAATGTTCAATAAATTAATAATATTTATAAAAAAAATTGTTAGAGTGAATACTTTTGGAAATGGCAATTGCTGTCAATGCAATAAAGGACATTTGATACATAATCAAAATTATGCCTCTTGTATCCACTGATGCTCACACCCTGTGTGATTCAATTGGAAGGCAATAAAATGTCAGTTTTGTTTAGCAAAAAGGGGCTTAATGAGGGCAGAATTATAATTCAAGAGAATATTTTAGCTATTATACAGTTTAAATGACTGATAAGTGACACCTGTGCCCAGATGAATGGAGAAAAATAATGCTGTGGCCACCAAACAAGACAAGCAGTGAGGCCTGGCAGCTGCATCCGCAGACTGTCACTTATCAGCACGTGACTTCCATTAAAATGTGGTCTGAAAGTCGGTGCCTTGACCACTAAATAGATGAGACTATGGGCCATTCAGCCATGTGGAAAACCACTGTCCGCCGAGCATGGAGCTCATTAAGATGTGCTCAAGTCAAGGAGTTTCTTGAGAGTGGAACACATGGTTCATATCGGCAACATGGGTTTACATTCTTACATGAAGATCATATTTCATATGTTACAAGAACAGCCTTTTTCCACCTTAGAAACATTGCTAAGCTACGTAACATGCTATCTGTTTCTGATGCTGAAAAATTAGTTCATGCATTCATGACCTCGAGACTAGATTGCTGTAATGCTTTATTAGCCGGTTGTCCTGCATCCTCAATAAACAAGCTACAGTTAGTACAAAATACAGCTGCTAGAGTTCTTACTAGGTCAAGAAAATATGATCATATAACACCGATTTTATCATCTCTACACTGGTTACCTATTAAGTTCCGCATCAACTACAAAATACTACTACTGACCTATAAAGCCCTAAATCGTTTAGCACCTATGTACTTAACGGACCTTCTTTCGCCCTACAATCCACCGCGTTCCTTAAGATCACTAAATTCAAGGCTTCTGGTCATTCCTAGGATATCGAAGTCCAGTAAAGGAGGGAGGGCGTTCTCGCATTTAGCTCCAAAACTCTGGAATGGCCTTCCCGATACGGTCCGAGCCTCTGACTCGCTGACACAGTTTAAAACTAGATTAAAGACGCTTCTCTTTAGTCAAGCATTCACATAATGCTTACCTTCTAGTCCTCTGTTATGCCATACGGAACCGTTTGCCACTGAAACTGCTTAACGCACCAGTGGGGCTCGACAGCCTTTTAGACAAACGGGTCGGCGCGTATGGTTGGGTTGCGGAGAGTTCAGGTTACGGAGAGTTTGTGAGTTATAACGGAAATCAT
Organism: Pimephales promelas; assembly: GCF_016745375.1. The sequence goes on from NW_024121248.1 coordinate 104,668, forward strand.
TATGAACATCAGCTATGCTAATTATCTCCCATCTGCCTTTCTGCTGTTATCTCGGGACGCTTGTCCCGAGAAAAATGGCGTTCGTGAGGTCCAGTTTTGAGTCCAGCCTCTCACGGGGATTTCGGATGCCCCAACGCCTGTGATGAGACGACTCAACGCCTGTGAAGAGACGACTCAACGCCTGCGATATGTTATGGCGCCGTTTGATTCATAAACAATATTTATATTTAATATTTATATTTAAACAATATGAATGTAAGCCAGAGGAGAACTGGCCCCCGACTGAGCCTGGGTTCTCCCAAGGTTTTTTTCTCCAGCCAATCTGATGGAGTTTTGGTTCCTTGCCACTGTCGCCTTGCTTTTGGCTCGCTTAGTTGGGGTTATTTTAATATTTAATATTTAACAATATTATTGATCTGTGTTGTATTACTTTCATGTTATCACTGTGAAGCTGCTTTGATACAATCTGTATTGTGAAAAGCGCTATATAAATAAATGTGACTTGACTTGACTTGACTTGACATTCTGATGTAAACTCCCATAGTCATGCACTGGCATTCTTTCTTCATTGGCACACCCATCGCTGTGGTATGACATTGCATGCCAGCTATTTTGCAGGTCTTCCCATATGTCTTGATCCTCAATGGAGTGTCTTTGATCTTAGAGGGGGAGAAGAAAATAAAAGTATCAAATGAACTGTCTATATCTGTGTTTATAAAAATGAGGGTGTTCTGTTGATGTACAATAATTCTCAGCGAATGTTGACCTTGAGGTGGGTGGCCTAAAGGAAGCACTTACTCAAGGACTTTCTCACATGGTTTGGATCTACAGAAACTATTTGCTGTTCCCTTTCATGTCGGTCACTCCAACGTTCGTTGGAGGGATCCGACAGAAATGGGATCTTCGCAGAGAGACCAATCTACCTCAAGAGAAACTAAACGAGCCAATGCACATTGGCATGCGATAATTGCGCTGGTGTGGGTATATAATAAGCAGTAGGTGCAACGCATCTTTGCATTTCGCTTCGGAGCCGAGCTGATTCATGTTCTGTTCCAGCAGTCTTACTTCTAAAGAAGAGCCAACTTTTCGAGTGTTCTTTTTGGAAAAATCCCTCACCTTTGTGTTGCGTGTCAGATCACCTCTCTCAGGAGAACATGAATACATCAGCACATTGTTCGTCTTCCCTTTCTCGCAAGGGCTTGAGCGTTCAAAGCGCCGTGTGCCCTCGGTTGTCACGGCAACCCATCGCGAGAACGACGCAAGGCCGGTGGCGAGATTACCGGTGAGTGACACCTGTGAGACGTAAGTTACCGGTCTCGTATCTCTCATGGAGGAGCGGGAATTTTCTTAGCAATGTTAAAACGCACATCAACAGATCCCTTTTTTAGCGTTCATATAAACAATACATTCAGATTCACCAATCGGAATGAATTCAGTTAGATTGAAACAAAAGCTGTACATGTAAACAATGAATGGCGAGTGCAGAAAGCAAAAGCTAAATCCCGGACATCAACGGCCGGACATGACGGTAACCCCTAAAGTTACTACTCGGCTTTCTCCACAGAACAAGAGCCTGCTAGCTTAGCTTCCAAAAAAGATGGCTGACACAATGTGTAATCCCAATCCTCCCATAATGCATCTGTCTGCGTATTCAGTACCTTCGTCCATATTTTCAAAAAGTTTCTGCCGTTGAAATCCAACGCACTGGCATGATAGGTCTGTTAGTTAGCGCATTAAGTCCAACCCCCTATCGGTGGGTTTAAAAGGGTGGAAACTAGTGCTTGTAGTCTTTACAGAAATCCCCCCCTCTTACCCTTCCTCTTACAATGACAATTTTTGCGTCATTGTAGGAGGAAGTGAAAAAGGTCAATTGTTGCAAGACTATAGTATAACTGGGTTTCTAACAATGCAAAGCTTAATGCAAATGAGTGGAGTGTCCCTTTAAGGCTTGGGCCCTATTAATAAATCAGCTCCATAGCAGTTACAAAGTGATCAAGGGCTTGGGACATTCCACTGAAACCCATTGCAAGTAGTGGGCACTCGTGCAATGTAAGCAGTGACTGAACATCTGAGTGAACGAGACGGAGGGAAGTTAGTGAGGGAAGTGCATAAAAATTTTTACTTAAATGCAGGCCAAGTGGTCCGTGCACTGATATGCAGAGAAAAAGTACCGGTAAAAAGAAGAATATGACGGAGAAGCATCGATGGACACCTTACTGTCTCATGAAGCCATTAAAAGCCATAAGAGAGGGTTTGTGAATGGCAGTGAAGCAAGTCACATGATAATGGCAATGTAGTGGCTATTTGTCCATAAACTTAAACAAAACAAAAGTAAAACAATAAACTTCTCAAATGGCCACTTGAGGCTACGTCATAGTTTGGCTTTACGCAGGTTCAGAGGTACCAAAGCAAAATGTCCATACCAGGATTGAGTTTGAGGAGGTTTATTCACACAGTCCAAGCAAGCTCACAGACATTTCTGCTGCCTCTCTCACGCTGGTAAAAAACCATATGCCCTCGTGCCTAACGTACTTCCCACCTTGACCTACTTATGCAAATGAACGTAACACCACGTGACCAATAAACGAAAATACACGTAAAGCATAAATGCAAAATAAACCAAATTAACTTTAACAAGAAAAGAAAATAAATAAATTAGACTATAAAGTAACTTAAACCCAAAATAAACAAAAATAAAAATATAGCTCCAACAGGCAACATGGTGGATGTAGTACGCCCAGATTACATTAATACTATACACATTCATACAGAATTAACTTTTTTAGGGGTCACGACTTATTCAAAATAAGCACCTACTCAATAGAGGATGCAATTTCGGATGCATCCCAAGACTTTCCTTGCCCTTTATCGGGGTTCCCCAAATCCAGCCCTGGCCTGTAGGGCCACTGTCCTGCAGAATTGACCTCAAACCATGATCTAATTATCATGCTCTAAATTTAGAGTTTGTTTTAAAAAAGGAAATAAATAATAATAATACATTATTCATTGGCTTGACATTAGAAATGTAAAAATGGTCTAACTTCTCTAGACAAAAGCCAAACTATAAAATTCACAATCGTATTTAGCCTGCTAAATATCTGGACCTGTCTGAACCCCAGTTGGATGTACGCTCGTTTTCGCAAACCACAATGTTTATGAGCTGTGAAAACGAGTGCGAGAAGATGTCTGATTTTGATTTGTAATGATGAAAAACACACTGCGAGTCTTCGACATAGCCTACAATGTTGGCACCACTTCGACAAAATCTGAAAATGGTCTGATCCTGGTGGGAGGGAAAGGAAAAAGCCCAGAATGTGAATTGTGAACCATGAATGTTTTTACAGTTGCCATACATTTATTCAGTGCTTGAAAAGACTGCATGATCATTATATATTTTTCTTTAAAGGATAAAAATGATATATAACTTAGCTACAGAAGTTAAGCATTTTTTTAAACAATCTAATATCAGAGAATTTTTAACATTATTGAAAAAAGGAATAGTACAATAAATACTATATTGTTTCTACATTAAGTTTTGACTCAAGTTTACTTTTTTCAACAAGATAGAAATGCTGTCTCTATACAGTTAAACATTTGAATTTATGATAACATGGTTAAGAATTCATTATTTTTATTGCTATTCTATAACACATTTATATATATATATATATATATATATATATATATATAGTTAAAACATTTCTATTAAAAATAATAATAGGCTATTATTCAATGGCTCTAGTCTAGAGAAGTTGAAACATTTCTACATTTATAATGTTACACCAAACTTCACCATAAAATTCCCCAAAATTCACTTTCTTTAACAGTCTCAGTGGTACTGGTGATTGAAGCTGCATTTTTTAGCAATGGTGTCCTCTACTGGTGGTTTTATGAAGCAAGATTGAATATTTCACTCTTGTAAAGACCAGGAATGATGAATTAGACAATTGGACTTTTGACAATTGGATTGAATTAGACAAAAAATGTTATGACGCCGTTTTATACATAAACAATATTTATATTTAATATTTATATATAAACAATATGAATGTAAGCCAGAGGAGAACTGGCCCCCGACTGAGCCTGGGTTCTCCCAAGGTTTTTTTCTCCAGCCAATCTGATGGAGTTTTGGTTCCTTGCCACTGTCGCCTTGCTTTTGGCTCGCTTAGTTGGGGTTATTTTAATATTTAATATTTAACAATATTATTGATCTGTGTTGTATTACTTTCATGTTATCACTGTGAAGCTGCTTTGATACAATCTGTATTGTGAAAAGCGCTATATAAATGAATGTGACTTGACTTGACTTGACAATTGATTTGCTTATGACTTGTGATCAACAATGCTGCCTTGGATTTTGTCAATAATACACCATTTCCTGATAAAGTAACACGAAAAAAAAAAAATGTTTTGCACTTGATGAGCTTGAAATAAAATATGCATGCGCTTCTCACATTAATCCAATTTTCAGGACTTATTTGTTATTTTATAGCCTTTCGTGTAGGTGTTCTTAGTTCTGTTTAACAACAAATAAATAAATTATGAAGAGGCTTTGCTAATAGGATTAAACTGCATAATGCTGATAATAACGATGTTTGTGATTGATTTAAGGGATTTTAACAGAACAGAATAAACACATGATTCATTTTGTTGACTAATGAGATAAAAGCTTTGATTCACATCTATGATGCAGAATAAAAGCTCATCTGGAAACAGGTGCATATGCTTAATGCCACAGTGTACCATTAAAAGCGCAATTTTGTCATAAACATCGTGCAGTAATCATCCACGACCACGAAAAAGGGAAGTGAAAATACACATTTTAAGATGTCAGTATTGAAGTTTCCTTTAGTTTTTCTTTGTCTCACAAACACGTAATATATCAATCAGTTAATTCCCTTTTCATGTGCGTTGCTGATGGAAAAAATCTCCCAAAGAGGAAGTAGCCTGAATTTATTCACCCTCTCACACCTTGGCTCCTTCTTAATGGGCATTTCAAGTCCTTCCAGCTGTTCATTGATTGGGGAGGGGATATCACTAAGCCGGCTACGCCACGGGGTACTGATCTTGCTGCAAAGGACGTGCTCTGACGGAAACACTAACTAAAAGGAGTGCGCAATAGCAGGACGCCTGGGAGTCTCAGGGCGATGAAAATCACCCTACACTGATGTCTACCAATGGCGCCACCAGGGGGTGGCCAGGGGTGGCCATGGCCACCCCTGGCCGACTCCTGGCCACCCCATTGGCCACCCCAATGGCCAGTATTAATTTTTGTAGCATCAGTTATGCATTTTATAAATAAGTCAATAATATTCTTAAGTAAAAGAAGACGGGGAAGTATGTGTCGTGACGTGCTTTTTAAGTGCCAAATGGTACACTGTTACAGCAGCTTTAGGTGTGTTTTTGCCACGTTTGGACAGGCAGGGATGCAAACAGCCCGCTTTTCGGCGCCTCCCGCTTTTTTCACGTCAGTTTGGGTAACAAAGTCATCTGAAGTCATTCCATAGCTTAATGTGAGGGACAGAAGTATATTTACATCATTGAAGTATAAACTCGTTTTCCCTCCTCTGCGGCTGTCATCATTCTCCATTCATATTCAAACAGCACGCGCGCCTCTTGGATGCACGGTAAAACTCTCTCCAATATGATATATTGACATTATAAATGCATGATCTGTAGATAAAAGTCTGTATATTCGCATAAAATTACTTTATTTTCTTGGAGTTTGTTGCTGTTTTTAAACGACTCACTACCGTGTTCTGTTAGATCACACATACATTTCACAAGGATTATGAATCGGCATCAAACGCACAATAACTGTGAAACAAAGGAACAAATCGCACTTGGATTTGTGCGCTCAACATTTCTTCGATTTGTGACATGAGCTTTTAACTGCGCACTTATGAAGCGCAGTACTGCTGCACATTGTGACTCCATGTTGCTTTGAGCACATCATTCTGCACCCGCGATGCGCATACACGCTGTGTGCTCTCTGTTTTTCATGTTATCATGGGTTTGCGCACTGAAATATTATTAAAAGCCAATATATTTTGTTATACCTAGCCTGCTCAATACATTTTAAATAAGCATAATTTAATTGTATATAATTTATTTGTAGTTTAGGCTATATATGCACTTCTGAATTCTTGACATTAATATATAAATATAAAATTGTGACATGATTGCCTGATTGAATTTTAAAAGAGAACTAATAGTAATTTGTTTTTATTAACATATTTAGATTTTATAAAATTACTGTGCAGATTTTTTCAAGAATTACTTTTTGCTGCTGATGTATACACTCATTAAGTGTATTAAAAATTCATAATACATTTATGTAATATTTAAAGGTGTTAACTGTAATCTTACACTGCAAACTAATAACTTAAAAATGATTAAATTCATCACAATTATGTAAGTATCTGGAAATTTGCTGTGGGGCAAGGACCCTTATATATCATATAATATATATCATTATATACAATGTAATATATATTAGTTGGGCCCTACTAATATCATTAGTAACATTAAATATTACACAATAAACCAAAGTATATCAGTAGGAGTTTCTTTAAGTCTTTCTGATAGTTTTCTACAGGCTGGTTTATTACAACAGTAAAAAACAATTCTGAAATTATGGTTTATACTGTAGTTTTGGTGTGCCACCCCAAGATTTTAACTGGCCCCATCTGGCCACCCCTACGAAAAATTTCTGGAGGCGCCACTGATGTCTACTCAGGCCTATGCCATGTGAAGAAGACACATCACACAGTTTGGTGTCGAATTGACAAAGTAAACAATTAAGAGAGCATCTAAATGTAGAGGGTATTGACCCTAAAGCTCTGTCAGAAAAAAGAAAGATGGAAGGTGAGATATAGAAAGAACTGTTGTGGTCAATTTTCATTTTTTGGTGATATCCCTTTAATCACAATTTTCAATTGTTTGGGAATTGAGGATACTGACTGTTGTGGATTTTTTTTTTTTTTTTTTTTTTTTTTTTTAATTTCAATGGGCTCTATGCACGGCGGTATTCCCGGTGAAGGTGTAAGGATGCTAAACTTCCGCCGATCGTAGAGTCCAATGCAATAATGAGAATTTATATTGAATTTTATACTCCATGGTAAAGAAACATCACAAAAACAGATAAAACAGACACCCCTCGTTGTGTTTATGCTTCTTTTAAAAATATATATTAAATAAATAACTATGTATAAAATTACATCTAAACGTATGTACGTTTCGTTTCAAAGACGGGAGGACCGTAAATTTTGAAGACTCTGCCATAATCCCGTTTTCCTCGGTTTTCCTCCGCTTTAATCTCCACAACCGGAAACGCAAATGCGGAATTTATGCGTGCATATAGCCCATTGGAGACAGATCTGGACTGCAGGTAGCCAGTCTGGCACATCCACTCTGTGATAGAGTGTCTACAAAACCACTTTGTTTTAGCATGCAGAATGTGGCCTGGCATTGTCTTGCTCACCAGGAAAGATGTCATCTTGATGGCAACTATGTATGCCTCCTTGTCAGTGGTACCTTCACACATTTGCACTGATGCACCACCATGACAGATTTTTCCTGATAAAAGTCTGGTTGGTCCCTTTTATCTTTGGGACTGAGTGATAACTCAACATCTCTCCTCCCCCCAAAAAACAAGCTGAAATGTGGACTCATGATCACAGCACCTATTTCCACTGTGTTTTGGAGCGTCTGAGATGAGATCAGACCCAGAGAACTCGGTACCATCTCTGCATTGAACAGATGTATAGCTTTCTCCTTGCGTAACAGGTCCAACAGAGTTGGCCCCCACAAATGAGCCTGGTTTTGCCCAAGGTTATTTTTTTCTCCATTCTGTCACCTGATGGAGTTTTGGTTACTTGCCATGTAACCAAACTCCCTTGCCATGTAACCAAAAGCCTTTGTCGGCTTAGGCTTTTGGCTTGCTCAGTTGAAGACACTTAATTTTCAACAATATTATTGATCTGCCTGCATTAATACCATTACAATAGAACTGAGCTGGATGATGACATCACTGTTTTCTCTATGTATAAATAACTTTTTTACAACAGAATTGAACCATTTTGTATGAACTTAAGCTGGATATGCCACTATTTTCTTCTAGATTTTCTTCTATTTTCCTGTTATAACAGTAAAGCTGCTTTGAAACAATTGGTATTGGAAAAAAGTGTATTATAATTAAAGGTGACTTGACTTGATCTTGCCCTACACAGACTGAGATTTCTCTGGATTCCCTTTCCTTAATATTACGTATATGGTAAAATACCTAAATTCTTTGCAATCTTGCATTGGGAAATGTGACTTTTGAATTGTTTGACAATTGTCTAGCTTGACAATTGTCTAAGTTGTTGCGAGCCATGACCCATTTTTGCTTGCAAAGACTCCCTTTACCCTTGCCAATCACCAGTTTATTCATACATTAGCTACTCGAATACTGTAAGCTGTCGTATGAACAAGACATTTTGTGTGTCACATGTTAGTGACTGTGTGTAGGTAGTGGAAGAATGCATAATAGCCGGCTGAGTCTGGTATTGGAAAAATGATACAGATGATTGATGGGTTTAATACTATATGTCCACATATTACCAGCTGTACAGTAGGTGGCACTGTTATGGCACTAGCACCCTCTATGACACTTGGCAAACTGAAATACTGTATGCTATTGGGACTGAAATGAGTGGGTGTAGGATGAGAGTGAGTCGTGATGTGTTGATCAAAACACTGGTCTACTGCAAAAGGTGCTAAAAATGCTAAAAAGGGAGAGTGTTTCAACATAAGTGGAGAGGTCAACCGAGCAAAGACAGTTAACAAATGGATTTTAGTTCTTGGCTCTAGTATTTTATTAACAAAATATTTGTTTTTGGTTTTACATTTTGCCAGACACTTTTAATGTGTGATTGATTAAACTGATTAAATAACTTTGACAAATCAACTCGTGTTTACACAGTGCTTTTAAAACACTTTAATTAGAGATTGACTGAATGTTTAAATGGCAGCTATTGCAGTGCTCTTTCTAATTTGAACATCAGAGAGTCACAGATGACAGTGAGGACTAATTTAGTTGAATAATGTGGTCTAGGGTCTATTGTTATGCACTTAGGGGATATCACGACAATGCATTCGGTCTTACTCTTCACGTACTTGAAAATGACCCTCAATAGAAAACAAGAGTCAATTATCTGCATTACACCATTGTTTGTCTGTTGAATCAGTATCACTCTATTGAAACCAACAAACATGATATGTTTGCAAAAACAAACAACTTTATCAGAAAATTATCAACATTTCCATCTAGGGAGGATGATACAATAACTTCATTGGTGCATTATCAAGGTTGTTATACGTTGTTATAAATTATTTTATAGCCATTTGTCTTTATTGAAAGATATTATTTCAGAACATTGATTCAATAAGCGTATAATAAGAATTAAACTTGGTGAGGGAAAAAAGTTCAAAAATGGATTGGTCTCACAGACTGTCAAACTATGTCTGTCAAGTTGATTTTTTATTATTTGTTATTATCATTATTAGCAGGGTAATAAAAATTATAGGGCACTTACTCACAAATGTTGTTTCCATGTAATGCAACATTGACATTCTGAAAATGAGCTAGGCTGTATAAGGGCCGCTTCACATATCCCGTCTTTTGCGCGCTCAAGTTCGTTATTTCAAATGTAGGCGCGCGGTATGCACGCTCACAATGAAAGCGATGCGGTCGCGGTACGACGCGCTCGTTTTTCCCATGCGCGTCCGCGCCGTGTCGAGACAAAAACATCTCAACTTTTCAGAATACCGCAAGCGCACCATACGCACACAATAGGTCATGTGACAAGGACCAACTGAAGCGCAACCGCCCTGGCACTTTGGAAAATGGAGAATGCGGCACACCCAGCGTTTTCTACGCGTTTTTAGGCACTATATGTGAATCCGCCCTAAGACTGTAACCTCGGTTCCCTGTAGAGGGAACGAGACGCTGCGTCGGATTGACGCTAAGGGAAAGCTTTGAGGGATGACGTATTGCAGCTCATGTAAAATCAGTCTAGTGGTGTGGCGGAACATCAGGTGACACAGCGTCTCATTCCCTCTTCAAGGAACCGAGGTTACAGTCGTAACCGAGGTTTTCCCTTTCAAGGGAACTCACTCTGCGTCGGATTGACGCTAAGGGAACGTCTATACCAATGCCACCATAGCGACATTTCTATCTATTTCTATCCTCAGCAGCAGCGGGACCAGAGCCCTGGGGAACGCTAGCCTGAGCGTCTGAGGAAGCACAACACAGCGCTCACAGCCAGCACCCTTGAACGCTGACTGTGTATGCTCCTCACCCAAACAAGCTACATAAAAAATGTGTGTCCCCACCCGTTAAATAAAACGTGCAGGGGTGCATACACAATCAGAACTCCTGCTTGCTCACCATGACTTCATATATATATATGACAAAACAACACCAAATAACAAGGACAGTTTCACAGAGGGCTACTGAAGACACTCTCTGTTTTCAAGTAGGCTTTATAGTTTCCTGGTTCGTGACGTCACCCCCCCTTTTGACGTTACACCACCATTGGACTGATTGGACTGTGCTTCAAGTCGCCATCACGTAAAGCATGAGCAAAACTAACTGAGCAAAACTCAGTGTAAAAAAATCTAATTCAATTTATTTAGACAGTTCACAACTCTTGAAAGCTTGCCAGCTCAGACGGTCAGGACAGTTGTCATGGCAACAAATGACTAGAGCGTAACATACTCGCACAGGGCCAGCATTTGAGTTGCTGTGGCTGTGAGCTTTTACTTTCCTGCTATCTCACTGTTATAAGGTGAATGGACTTGATGATCTGTTAATGGTGTGAAAATAAGGAATGAAACGTTTAAACACTTTGAACTCTATTTTCAGCTCCAACATCGACTCACAGCTGTCACCACTGTATCTGTAACAAAGGTTAGTGGAGTTAGAGTAGTTTGTGTGAGAGAGAGAGGTTTTCTCCCACACTAAATTTTTGTATGCAACATTTATTTTGGTAACGTTTGACCAACTGATGTTCGAGGGAATATTCAAAGCATTTATGGTATATTACATTTACCTCCAATTTCCTATAGCTTGAACAAAGAGATTGACTGGGATTTATTTTTAATTTGACTGGGACCCCAAATTACCTGGGGGGAAAACAGCTGAATCCTGCCTTAAATGCACTCGACCTTCCTCCTTGACAGATAACAAGGAGGAACGCCCACCAGCCAACTCTCCATGGTCGAGCATCTATCTGAAGGGGAGAGATATTCCTGCTTCACAACCTAACAGTTACTGGGGAGGAAGGTAAATGAAACATGGTTCCATTCACCCTGCTCTACCCTAAGGGGCTAAGCAGCCTATCACAAAGAGCAAGCCAGGCTCCTTAGTGCTGCCACTCACTAAGTGTTTGTAACATGCCCAGTAAGTCTATCGTCCAGGCTCTATGGAGCATTTTCACACACCCGTTCTCATACAATCTCTCCACATTCAAATAACTTGAATATTGAATTGGAATTATATGAGCCAAGTATGGTTTCTTTCATGAATTCTCTACCACAGTATGAAGGTCAGAAAAAAATGTCAGACTTACGGGAAAAGAACGCTCATGGACTGGCAAGAGCAGCTTCCAAATCCTCAGTTCTCATCATTCTGGCACAGTTAACCACCAGATCCTCCTGTCAATCCTTAAGACGAATGGCATCTCAGGAACTGCACTCCAATGGTTCAAGACTTACCTCTCAGAAAGGTCCTTTGTCATAGAGAGGTGAGGTGAGGTGAGGGTCTAGCTACTGGGGTGCCTCAGGGCTCAGTGCTGGGACACATTCTCTTCCCAATCTACATGTCATCATTAGGATCTGTCAATGCTGACGACACACGACTCTACCTCTCATTCCAACTAGAGGATCCGACGGTCGCTATTCACTTCTCAGCCTGTCTGACGGACATTTCTTACTGGATGAAGAACCAACACCTTGAACTAAACCTTGCGAAGACAGAACTTCTTGTGGTCCCGGCCAACCCAACACTACAACACAACTTCTCCATTCGGCGAGGTTCATCATCCATAACTCCATCCAGGGTTGTGTTTCCCGAAAGCATCGTTAGCCAACTATGGTCGCAAGTTTCGTCGTTATCAGCATAATTCAATGAGTCAGTGTTTTTCCGAAACCATCGTTCTAACAAACATTCGCAAACAAAATCTCAAAGTTGTGTGGTTGGAACGACAACTTTCTACCTGTGGTTAGAAGCATAGTTTCTTGTTTGCATGACTTGTGGACTCAATACATTTTGAGAGAAAAAAATCTTTTGAGCAAAATAAGCAAGCTGGCATTTGCAAGTGTGCTGTTTATTAGTACTTATAAAGCACATTTGCCTTATTCTGCATGACCAAATTCTACATCTTTCAATCCTACTCCATTCCTAAACTTAACAACTACCTTACTAACTATTAATATATAAAGTAATTAGGAGTTTATTGAGGCAAAAGTCATAGTTACTAATGAATATTGGACTCTAATCTAAAGTGTGACTGTAATATTTTATTAAAAAAAATAAAGGAATTGATCAAATTTGTTACAACATTTCTTATCTTTCTTGTTTAATAGGCTATTTATTGAAAATATCCCATTCAGAGCATTTACAGCATTTAGAAAACAGCTAGGATTTATTTTTTCCCCCAAATATTATTTAATGGATGAGTTAAACAACCAGAATTTTTGAAAAAGTCCTAATATTCAATATTTCCGAATCCGATAGCGTTCATGCAGTGCTAAAACTTCATTACCATTACACAGAATAATGAAGGATAAAGCTGTTATTTACTCCTCTATGAAATAAATTACCCTTCAATCACATCAGTCCTCAACATGAAGCAGGATACGAACCAAAGGTTGAAAGAAGAAAAAAAAACTTTATAAATATTTAAACAACCAAAAGGGCAGACGGGTCTTTAAAATTAACAGCACAGCTCCATGCAGATATCAGCGTTTAGGGGATTTACCGTAGGATGTACGCACCATGCTGTAACATATGCATATTTAATGACTTCTTTCAGAAAACGTCCTTGTCTTGAAGCACACCATTAAGCACAAAGTTATTGTGTGCATGCACAGCATGTGTCTATATCCTTGTTATGTTATTTTGCCATATTCAATTATAGAACTTTTTCACTTTTATGGGTCCCATCCCTTGTTTGCACATTTGCGAAGCTGAAATTTACATTCTGTTTGATTAACATGGATCAGGTATGGTCTTTTATATATTCATAAAGTCTGAGTGAAGCTGTTATCTGAATTCTTCATCAAGAATCTCTGACCTTCTGCTGCATTTGCATCCGCGGGATAAAGCAAGGTCTGATGAATCACGGTGAAAAGGCAAAGTTCTCGCATTTATTGTTACAAGGTAATGGTTAGGGAACATAAATACACACATTCCGTGCACATAGTTAAGTCCTTTTGTTGCTGACGTTAGAGCTCATTACCTACCTTTGCCGCTTGTAAATAAAGGACAAATTGTTCCGAGGTATTATGATACTTCAAAACGTGACTCGCTTCTGTTTATTTTCATGCTAAATATGCAAATCTATTCTCCTTGGACAATTTCATCTATTGGCATGAATAGTTTGTCTTTTCAAACGAATCACTCTCAGAAGTTAATGACCTCTGGGACAAGGACATCTGCTGGGGCAATCAGTTTGGGTCAAACTGAGAAAACACTGCAGCTTCTGAGCACAGGAAATACTAATACTGCGACAAACCGATTAACGGAAAAACATGCGGTAACACTTTATTTTGATGGTCCACCAGATGGTCTTCTGGTGTCTTTCTTTCTCAGTCGAAAAGAAATGAAGGTTTTTGATGAAAACAGTCCAGGATTTTCTCCATATAATGCACTTTACTAGGCACCAAACGGTTCAAGGTCCAAAAAACAGTTTCAGTGCAAACTGTTCAAAGGGATTTAAACGATTCCAGACGATGAATAAGGGTCTTATCAAGCGAAACGATCTGTAATTTTTTTTAAATAACAAAGTTTAAGTTTTATAAGCTCAAATGCTCGCCTTGCTCTGTTCTGTGTGACTCCCCTGTTCGAACTCGTTCATCAAATTGAACAAATCTTTTTCTGAGTCAATTCGTTCATTTCGTTCGTTGAATGAACCAAATGACTCGAAAAAAGATTCGTCCATTTTGATGAACAGGAGAGTCACGAACGCGCATCACAGAACAGAGCAAGGCAAGCATTTGAGCTTATTATTTTTTTATTTTTTTTTAAATGAGCGATCGTTTCACTTGTCCCTTATTCATCGTTTGGAATCGTTAAAGCCCTTTGAACAGTTTGCAGTTTGCACTGAAACTGTCTTTTGGACCTTGAACCATTTGGTGCCCATAAAGTGCATTATATGGAGAAAAATCCTGGAATGTTTTCATCAAAAACCTTAATTTCTTTTCGACTGGGGTGAGTAAATTATCAGCAGAAGTTTTTTTTTTTTGAACTCTTTATTGTGATGCTCCTCCAACAGACAGTCTGCTGACTAAAAGCAAGTACATGTCAATTTATTCTATCCCTAACCCTACCAGTTTACTAATACTCTATTAATGCTCTATGAGAGTTAGTAAACATGTAGGTGCAACGTTACTTATGGAAAACTGAATGTGTTAAAGGGACCATCCAAATAAAGTGAAACCATTACACTGCTTAAATTAAATGATTTTATGGATAGATGTTCACTGGGTTTATTTTATTTTCTCTCTGCCTTCTCTTTCATCCTCCTCTCTTACAAATACACACATTCATAGATTTGTCCTTGAGATATCTGAAAAGCTTTTTTCAATGATCCTTGAATTCTTTGCATCTGTTTGCTTTTTAAGGTTTGTAACAAAGCATGCACCATTTTGGCAGGCATTATTCCACCATTTAATGTATAGCGTCTGATTGGATAAAACATTGAGCCTTATTCCCAGGTGAATAATTAAATGCAGTATTAGTCATAGTTTGTATAACTGTTTGTAGAGCTGTTTAAAATACTTTTTTCTTTGAGGTCATGACGCACGGATTGTCAGCAACTGCTGCTGTGACTGAAACATTTTAAACTCTCAAGGTGAAGTTGGGCAAACACTGTATATATTAAAATGAATTTGCAATTTAAGAAAGACAGCAGGGTCTCACTTTTGTTTCTCACTGCAGACAGGCAGGACCTCGCATATAATAAAACATATGGTAATTTCAGCAAGAGGTATATACTGGGTAACTTTTAGTGCAACAATGCATGAAACTGAATCTTCAACTATAACTCCTGGACAATATTTCTAATTTTCATATAAATTTAAGTTTGTCCATTTATATTTACACAGTAAAAAAATATATGATTGTTTTGACAACATATGTTTTTACATTGCTTTAACTCACCAAAAGTTCCGTTACAGCGGATGTTAACGTATGGTCAAAAGACATCCCAAGACGTCAGTTGAATGACGTCTTGGGATGAGACTGCGAGTAAATGACTTAAACATCCATGTAGATTGTACTTAACAACTGATACTATACTCTATATGGTTTTGGTTTTAGTTAACAATAACAACACTGATCTAATAAACTATTAAATATAAATAATGTATTTGACCCAACATTTTACATTCTATACAGCTAGAATAATATTTCTAAGCCTGCTCATTTATCCAGTGTTGAACTGAAAATATTTAATTCAAGGTTATTTGTAACCAGTCTTGTCTCAATCTGCTAATTGGAGACCTCTGCAATGGTCCATTCAAATTGAAAAAATAGTTAATTTTGCTAGTGTATTCATAGTTCTCAGTTGATAATCTAAAATGAAGGCTTTTGAGGTCAGACAGGGCTAAACCAGTGGAGATTTCTTTAAGACTGCAAGGGAAGCTCAGCTTCCCCTATAATGTCAAACAAATAATGATCTAATGTTTACTATTGTGTTAACATTTTAATGAGTAAAAATGCGTTAGAACACGGTAATCTCGAAGACGAGTTCGTTCAGAATAAGCAACAAATAGCAGGTCGGCTGACTTGATCTCCTTCTCATGCATACCTGTAGCGCGTCACAGTGCATGCATTTTCCTATGGCATTTCCCCGTTGAAGCTCGGCGTCCATTGACTTCAATGGGACTGCTTTGAACAGTTTTTTTCAGTGCTGTTAAACTAGACGGTCATTGGATAAATGCTGCGATTATGTCCCGCCCACGGACGCCAGGCGTCTCTGGGGTGAATAGGGAAGTGGGCTGGCCTGGCGTCCGGGCGTCCGCGTGATGATTGGAGGATTGCATCTCCTTTTGATTGACAGCGATTTCACCCAATAAAAAAATCGCTGACGCGGAAGCTAGTTTAAAGACTTCGTGCTCAGTCTCGTCGCGAATTTTGTGTGTATTTTACTCGAAAGACGAACTACTGTAACATATTTCTTAGTATTTGCAATTTTCATCAGATATTTCACAGTTCAACCTAATTCCCACATTTCTTCCGTCGATGTCAGGTGTCTTGTTAAATGTGCGGGCGTGGTGTTTGAATCACGGCACATCTGTCTAGTTTGGTTTCACTTTTGTGTTGGGATTCGGACATGCATTCTCCGCGTGTTTGTTTTCGGTTGTGAGTGCACAGGATGACCTTATGGTCGTACTCATGCGTAACGTTAGCGTTCTGTCTTGTCGTGTTCGCTCTGTTCAGTGTGTTGTGTATTGTGTAGCACATGGTTTGTGTTTACATCGGCCGCGTGCTTTCATGTCATGTTTTGTCTTGTGCTGTGTAGCACACAGCTTGTGTTTTACACTAACTGTGTGCTTTCATGTTGTCATGTTCTGTGTGAACACGTGTCTTATGAGTGTTCTCATCGTTCTTCAGGTCTCATTTTGTGTGAGCACAATTGCTTTTTAATTTGTTTTATTGGTCATGTGTTTTTGTCATGTTTGGTATGAGCACATGGCTTGTGCTTGTCATGTGTTTGTTGTGCCATATGTGCTTTCCTGTCATTGTGTCGACTCCCATCTTGTTTCCTGATTATTAGTTATTTTGCCCCACCTGTCCTCCCTCGTTACCTGCCTTTTTTGCTCCCAATTTATTCCCCTTGTTTGTTTTTTGTTTGTTTTTATCAATAAAATAAAGCCCATCAACTCTGCTTCGAGTCCTCGCTCTTTTCACCATCCCCACACCTGACAGTCGAGTTTTAAAAAAAGAAGAAGAAAAAAGAGCTTCCCCTCTTTGAAAGACCAGCAGCCGCCACTGGGCTAAACCATAACATATCATTATGTGTACCAATCTAGGCTTGATTTTTTCTACAAATGAGTATGCAGTCTTTGAATAGTGTCATTTTCCAATTAAACAGCAAGAAATTGATTCATTTGTTCCTCAGTACATGCTAGCGGGACACCTGAAAATACATTTTATTTCTGGGAACTCAATGTCCTGTTTTGACAAAAAAAAAAGCTTACCTTGGGTTTGAATAATGCTTGTTTGTATTCATATAATCATGGAACAATGATCGTGGGCGCCGTCATCTTTAGAATATTGTCTTTGAACTTCCGGTTCTGTATATTTCTATGGCATCGCTGTCGAGGAGTAATTAGCTGGTGAAGTGGATTTACTTATTGTAGAGTTAACAAAAGCTATCATGAGCATTGTAATGTTTATCATAAGCATTCTGAAGCAGATGTCTTATGTCGAACGGGGATTTTTTTACGAGCAGTTCATTCATCCCTAAGCAAGATCTCTGTGGAAATGCAGACCGGAAGTCAAAAGACAACGAACGCAACGCTGAAAAGGGGCGGGGCTACATAAGGTCTATATTAAGATGGTGATTGTGTTCTGCTTTGGGAGTCCAAAGATGAATGTTCAAACATGTCATTTCAGGTTACAAAATTGATGTGCTTTTAGTTTTAGTTTAGTTTACTTTATTATCCACGTTGTGAAAAATGGCCTCTGGCTTCACCATACAATACATCCAGAACAATATAAATAAATAAATAAATAAATAAATATATAATTATAAATAATAATTAATAAATAAATACAATATTTTAAAAATCACATCAACTACAATGGCTTGGTCTGAATCTACATTTGAACCAACACATACTTTTGGCTTCGAACCATGTTTTCAAGTAGACTCGAACTGAACCACACCAAACACCCACTGTTGTGTAATTTGTAGAAGAAACAAAAAATGATGCACCAATTTCCAACAGTCATCAATATTACCTATTTAAGACTCCAGTAAGTTCATTTAGTTCCTATTTTTGGTGCTTCCTATTTCTGCTTCCATTAGTGTTCAAACACCTGTCAAAAAGTGTCATTAAGTTAGAATTTCTGTCGCAGCACCATTTTTGTCCACCGCTGTGTGTTGATTATTTCCGGCATGAAGCATTTTACTCAGCTCTGGCTCTCTCCGTCAGGCTGTTGAAATAGCCGATTAGAAAGTGGCGAGTGGTAAAGTTTCCATGGCAACTGTGAGTCATTCTGCAGCAAGCGGAATAGTCACACTTCTACAATAGAATGTAATCCCCCCCCCCCCCCCATTTCTCTTTCTTTCAACACGGCCACATATCCCGTTCGGCAAGCATTCTTTTGTCATTCTTCTGACAGGCGCAGAGGTCAATTACATTTAAATGACAGTAGGCCTACACATGACAGAGGGACACTGATATTTGCCCTAGATAGGCTAATAACTCATGGCCAATGTTCTCAAGCAACTCTCCACATTCGTATTCATTGCAGATTTTGATTCATTGCAGAGTCTAAGTAACAAAGTGCACTCAGGTTCATTAAAGAAATATATGCGCTGCATGTTTCAGAGTAATGCACAGCACTGTGTTTATTTACACATGAGCAGCTCATGATAACAGTGTCTCAGAGAGTTTTGGTCACTTATAATGTGCATTTGGGATTTGGGAATGCAGCATCCACAAACTATATTCCCAAACTTGTAATGAGAAGTGATGTCAAAAAAAAAAAAGGTTTAAGGGCTCCCTGTAGTTTAAAGTTCGAAAACGAAGAAATGAAGGCAGCCATGAATGTTAAAACTGTAATTTTACAGTTGTACTGTAAAATAAATTTACTGTTATTATTACATTATTTTACATCATTATTGTTAAGTACTTTTTTTTTTACTGAGAAATATTACATTACAAATATTTCTTATTTTTTATTAACAATAATAATAATAATAGTAATATAACAACAAAAATTACATTATATTACTGCCGTTAAATCTATGGATCGTGATTAATCGCATATATAGATTTTATATATATATATATATATATAGATTTTATATATATATATATATATATATATATACACATATATATATATATAATATATATACAAGTATATATACATACAGACATGTATAGAAACTGTGTTAGACGCAATGAATCGATTTAGCAGCACTAATTTACATATATATAATCACAAGCACAAGCAAGCACAGCAAAAAAAAAAAAAAAAAACCTCCAAATCATGCAGCCTAAAGTTGAACAAAATTGTACCACAGACATGAATGATTCTTCAAATCATTTGACTTATTGAGGAAAGGCGTTCTAAGATTACTTTTCTACACGATTAAGCTTACGATTTTCGTCGGCAGATTCATAAAATGATATACATTTTATGAATCTGCCGACGAAAATCGTAAGCTTAATCGTAATACATATAAAGCTATACAGTAACTCTAATGGACAAAAAGGTTTTTTATGTGAAGCCGCATTACTGAATAAACAGTGGATTTGCTTTCTTTAGATTAGCATAATTTCATAGTTTTTTGTTTTTTTTACCACATCAGATAAAGACTATGTCAGAAGAATGACGCAACAGGGCCGTTGGAGGTGGACGCAGACAAGAGGAACCCTACGCTCATCATCCTCGTGAGAGGGGGAAGAGAGGCGGAGGAGGGAGAGTGTGTGGGTGGATGTGTGGGCATGAGCTGGATCCTAATCAGCTTTCCAGGGATCTGTCTCTCTCTATCTATGTCTCTCTCGGTCTCTCTCTTTTTGTCTCTTTCTATTTCTTTCTCCATCACAGTGGCACCTGCCCATTCATGTGGGCTACACTCCCTATGACTCATTCATAAGCACCAGCACAATCTCTTAACAAGTTCCCACTTTCCTCTGCCCACCCGGCCCCTTAGGAAAGCATCTGCTAAAATCACCTCACATCATGCTCCCTCTGCAGCTATTACCATTCATCATGTTGAATGTAAAAAAGGTTTGGGGATAACATGGCAGTAAGCATTAGCATCTCACGTCTGGGGGAAATGCACAAACATTCACTAAGGTTTAGTTACAGACTTATCTGAAAGTCCATCCGTGTTTTATCTGATTCCAAGTAATTTCCGACATAAGATGTGACGTCAGAACGAATGGTAAATGGTAGCAAAAGGTCTCCGTTTTTAAACGAAAATGCGTCTGTTTCAGGAGACATCTCGTATAGCAGGAGAGGGAGTAAATCTCATCTGATTGCTGTCTAGGAAAAACAAATGAGATATAAAAGAGATCTCAGATCTGATTTTTCTTTCCTGTGGGAACCGGATCATTTGGCACATACATTCTGAAGTCTGGTACGTAGAAAAGTCCACTAACCAGTTTTTAACATTTCCAGCACGGCTTAATTGGAGAGGAGAGCCTGAGTGACCTTCTGATAAAAGTGTGTCTTATCCTGTCTGAGTCATCGGTGTCTCCCACGCATTTTATCTCTCTAGCTCTCTTTCCCTCGTAGAAGGGAATGGGGCAATTGAAATGATGATGTTTTTCAGAGTACCATTCGGTCTGATGATGGGATGGGGTGGTGAGTGAGTTACATTTCATCTCCATTAATTTGCCCATTGCTGGTGACTCACTGGCCATCTCCGCTTAATGGATTGCACAGGATATTGTTTCACAAAGCAGAGATGTTTCAGACACCATTTGTTCCTGTGATTTCAGCACAGTTGACGCTTCCATTTTAAGAATAAATTCTATAAGTCCGCAAGAGCGGTGTGCTCTTAGTAGACACTACAAAATGATAGCATTTAGAAGGCGCCTTCCACTGAAACCATATGTGCTGTCACTATGATGATGAGAAGCACATCATATTCTGTAGCCTCGAGCGGTGCATATGTACACCAAGCACGCTTCACAGGGTACAGTCATCCTAATGAGTGCCAAGCTCAGAAGGGTGAGATAAGTCTTTTTTCTTCTCAAAGCTTTCATGCCGAAGTACTGAATAAGGTTTCAATTAGCTTAAAATGCAATAAATTATATGTGTGACCATGCAGAAACTATCCTACTCGAATAAGATTTAAAGGGCAATTTTTATTATTTAGCATGCCACTAAAGTCTTGGCAGATATAAGCAATTTAAACTGTACTAGGAAAGTGGACCAAAAATGATTGATATATTGATGATGTCATCCTGCACTGCACAGATTTTTAACCAATCAAATTCACTCTGCAAAGGAGCCAATCAGCTGTTCCCTATAGACGATGATGTGATTGCGAGCAGTTTACCTTTCACCATATTGAGTTTAATGAACTTTGTTTTTGTTGGATATTAATGTTGACTGTCGAAGATGTCCTATTTCCCACTTCTGATGTCGCAATTACGAGTTTGTCGTATTCAAGTGCTTTGTTGATGGAAAGAATAGAAATAGAATAGAATTTGAGGATAGCAGGTTAATTCAAATGCATACAAAATGCAAAAAAACGTTATTTATAAATGGAAATATGAAATGACTTATCAACCATTCACTACAGAAATGGTTTTCTCTTCCTCCATGTTTAAAGTTTATGGCCAGCCCCGCCCACACTACTGCGTTTTCGTTTAAAAACTGAGAATTAAAACGAATACGATCTCTGTCCACACCGGCGTTTTATCTGCGTATTAGAATTGATCTCCGTCCACATTAAAACGACTGAAAATGCGGATCACGTGACCATTCACCAACACTGGGCATGTGCGCGTGCCGGTGTAAACAGTGGCTGACGAATCAGGGAAGGACACGTCATGACTGATGACACCCAATCATAGAGCCGAGCGTGGGTCTCTGCGTCAGCGTATCTGAAGTCCTCCATTTTGTCCCGTTTTCACTAAAACGAACTCCGGAGATTCAAAGCGCAAAACGGAGCTGCAGCGTTTCTAAACTTTTCCGTTTTAGGTCTTCGTTTTTTCCGTTTTAGTCAGGACAGGAGGTGCAAACGTAGCAAAAGGTCTCCGTTTTTAAACGAAAACGCAGTAGTGTTAACCAGACCACTAATTTAACCAGAGTTTCCCAATCTTAAATACGACTTGAGACTGGGCTTCATGTCCAATTTCTGACTAGAAAACTTGAATATATTTCGATAGCAATTGAGAAAGCCGAGACAAGGCCAACCCAAACTAGTTTTAATAAGAAATACGTCAACACAGAACAGTGCTTGTCTGTTGCCTGCAAGGCTTTTTGTTGTCCTTTTTAGCCCTGAACAGTCCACATGCTTGAACTTTGTCAAACATATACCAAGGCTACATCCAAAATTACATACTTACTAACTATTTAGAAGGTGAAACACAGAAAAAAGAGTCTGAATTCACAGTATTCATAAGACAGTTTTTGGAAGGTGTTCCACTGAATGGTAACGAAGTGACCCAACTGACACTGGCAGGTCACATGACAGTGACAACATGGCGTATGTAGTACATCCAAATTAAATTCACACATTAATACTATATAAAAAAAAACGTTATTTTTTTTTAATGGTCGCAAAGTAATTATTTTACTGCAAAAGAAGTACCAATTTAGAGAGCATGTAAATACGGACACAGACAGTGGCTGCGTCCGAAATCGCGTACTATGTGAGTAGGTACTATATTTAAATAAGTATGTACTTAGCGACCGTTAAAAAAGGATGTTCTAAATAGTATGAATACGAGTCCAGATGTACTACATGCACGCTGTTGTTGTAGAAAATTTAAAAGAAAATTTAAAGAGCCCATTCCAGTGACTGCACCAACGTTAGTTCTGCTTTCAGTTTTCATTTGCGTTTTTTTGTCATTCGAGTCAACAATCAAGACGAGGCGTCGGTCAGCTGCTCGCAGATCACGCCTTTTGCGGAATTTCTCAAATAACATTTGTTTACCTCATAAATTTTACCTCACAAAACACACACACAACCCCTATGAACAATGACAGATTAAAAGCCATTTATTTGCTTGTGATATTACCATCGATAAATAAACATGAATGAATCAATAGAGATACGCATGTGTGTCTGTGTTTATCTCCTATAACGTTACAGCCGCGTCTCCGGTTACCGCCATTTTCAAATATAACGACAACAACTCCTCTCCCGTGGCATCATGGGATTGTAAAGTGTCCATCGTATGCGCACTTCAGAATCTCGCCGGAAGTAGTAGGTCATCCGGGTACTTTTCGTCTACTGTTTTTCGAATTCTATGATTTCGGACATACTATACTGCTCGCGTACTGTTTTTCGCATACTATATAGTAGGGAAGTATTCGATTTCGGACGCAGCTATGGTCTTTCTGTGAAAGCAGGATGTTTTCCTGTTGGTCCTGAAAGAACAATCCAGTTGACCAATCAGATTTTAGAGTTGGGGCTTGAGTAACATCAAGAAATTGAATGCCGACCCATTTCAAGCAGTTTCCAATTGACTTTTGATGGTTAGAGCTCAGCTTAGTGATAGGGTTAGGATATGCTTGTTTGATAAAAAAAAAAAAGATCTAGAATCGGTCTATTATCTTCCTTCACAGCATCATCTTTTAACACCCCCAGTGATAAGTGTTTAAGCTCAAATGTTAATGATAAATTGTCCCCAATGGAGAGATGAATCTCAAACGCCTATGAAAACCATTGGGTTGGTCATCTTCAATTCAGAACATTCAGTACAGCACAGGAACATGTATAAATAGGATGTGTCAGTGGTGTCATTGTTCGCGTTGTCGCGCAGATGATTGATAGCCACTATCACAAGAGTAAAGGCCCTATCCCATTCTCCCTGGTTACCGGGGGTTGCTATTGATTTAGAATCATAATGACTGTACAGCCATCTTTAATTTATTAGCTTGGCTGATATGAATATTTGATGTTCCCACGGGGATATTTCAGCGCCTAAAGGCCAATTTATACTTCTGCGTCGAGGGTACGCCGTAATGTGCGGCGTTGGCTACGCACGTAGGCGACGCCGTTATGAGCATTTATACTTCTGCGTTCAGGTCTTGTTGCTCTGCAGTACTGCTCCGAAACGCTAGTTGGCGGCGGAGAGTTTTAATGTTCCACTGTGTTTAGATTCCTTACGGCTAGGTTACTACAAGCAATAGCGATTGAAAGAGAGTGGATCATGTTGGAGTTGGAGCTTATTGAGGTGGAAAAACAGTTCACTTTAGTGAAATTACTAAAACTGAAAGGCAGAAATGAGAGAAGACGTCGGAGGAGATGGTACGTGTGGAAATCATAGACAGTGATGGAAATGTGTGAGAAGGTACGTGCGGAAATGCGTAGGAGGAAATGCGATGCTACCAAGCCGACCAATCACCGATCTTGCGGTCCGCGTCGTCGCGACGTGTAGTTACATTTTTGAGGAGGTGCGCGTCAGGCGACGGCGAAGGGTACGCGCAATGGGACGCGTCTGTGCGTATGCTACGCCGTACCTACTGCGCGCACCCTACGCAGAAGTATAAATTGGCCTTAAGATGGAGAACGGCAGGATGGAACATAGACAGGTGTAGATATCAGTTTGCAGAAGCGAGCCGACAATCTTTTGATCTTGAGATGAAATAAAAACGAAACGGTCTCAGGCAAAGTCATAATGCATCATTCTTTATTGACTAGTTGGAAAAACATAACATGAAAATAAATGTTTAGATTAGTTGGTCCCTCAAGGCTCAGTAGATCTAGAACAAAGAGATCCAGGTATACAAACAAACGTTCTCTTTTTTTTTTGACTGAGCAATCAGTCAAGCAAGTTTTTGTTTTTTTTTCTACAAGGAAATTTGCACATTAATATATGTTTCCTTTTTCATCGAAATATACCCAGCAATAGAAATAATTAATTTTGTCCATGAAAATCTTATCAAGTCAGCAAAGCATAACTTCTAAAATAACAGACTCCGCTAAAATACTTAGTCTATTTCTTTTCATTCTCGGATTCACACAAAAAATATCTATGATTTGGTGCTTCATTTTGGATCTGCTAAACAATAATTTGTCATCACATGCAAATCTATACAGTAATTCATCAACCGACAGGCTATTTGATTGTGCACATATCTCCCAAAGGTCCCAACTATGTCAAATCCAAGACATAGACTATTCTAGTGCCTGAAATGGGACATCATTGTGCTTATATACAACTCAACTTCATCCTTTGTACAGATTTAGCTGTCCCTGACATGTTACGGATTACAGTTAATCAAAACCAAGGTCTGGATTTGTAACAGATAACCCTTGTGTACGTGCTTTTCACAATGCCGCAAAAATGTACCACATTTCCAACAGCTTTTTGTTCGTTTTTTCTGTTCATTTTTTATTAATAACCTCTGTAAGGTAATTTGGCCTATTCAATTATGTAAGTAAGTGCTCTAGTGAGGATCTCAAACTCGTTCTCTTAAAGGGATAGTTGACCCAAAAATGGAAATTCTGGCATCATTTACTCACATTAATGTTGACCACAAAAGAAGATATTTTGTGGCTAAAGTCATTGGAGTCTAAAACAGGTTTATTATACTTAACAGAAACTAAAACTAAAACCATATAAAAAAAACATTGCTAGAAATAAAAAAGTAATAATTTAGATGATTTATTATATTTATAAAATAATAAATTAAATTAAAATTATATATGCACAAAAAAACCCTATAATCTTAACTATACTAAAATAACACTGATTGGACCCTATTGACTTAAATTGTATGATAATTGTCAGATGAACTATCCCTTTAAATGTTAAACGCACAGGAAGGCACCATATTAATCATGTGAGATGGTCTGTACGTTTCATTTAGCCTGAAACAATCAATAAACAATATCAGCTAGTCTGAAGCTCTCTTTTCTCTGGCATTGTTAATTACTCCATACACATCAGCCATTGTTCGCCTAGATAATGAAAGCTTTTTATTTCTGGATAGGGTACTTCAGCTGCAGCCTAAATAGCACATGTAGACTTTAGTGTACTACTCGACAGCTCTAACAATCGCCCTAAAAGGGCACACAACAACATTGTGAGCCTTCATAGACAAAGACTACAGATGCTACACAAGCTTTGCTTCATTACATCAAGAGTCTACACTGTATGTCGCCAAAGGGCTCACATTTCACAATGATAGACTTTCTAACACATCACAACTGAGAATCCGCTAAAGACAACCTTTTGTTTGCATTCTTACTAGAAGATCAAACCCAGAATGATCAATATAACGCAACCCATACTGTGAGCTCAACCCAAGAGCCGACGCTGACAGATGGAAATACTAGCATAGTGGACAGTTCGGATTAATGTGAATGGTGGCATTTGTACCGAGATACAACAATGGCTTATGCTGGGCAGTGGGATTTGCTCTAATAGACTCTAAATGATGGTTTTGTCCAGGCCACATCTTCACGTAAATGTACTGCTCATGAACACACAGAGCTCATGCAAGAAAAGGCATGCCCTTCTCTCAATGAAATTCATTCAGATGTCTCAGGCTTGATTCAAACCCTCAGAGAGGCAAATCTGTGATCCTTATTTTACAGGACTGTTTGTTGCTTACAGTGTTTTCATGTTTGATCTTGGTATTACCTGACAACAATTTGGCACTAAAATTGTTCACTCTACTACTCATTCTCACAGATATGATAACCAATACAGAACAAATGATACAATTAAAAGATGAAAAGCACAATAATTATAATAAGTCAATGGTCATAAAATTACAGTATCTCACAAAGAGGCATTTTTAACCAATCAGGACTTCAATGGGGGGGGGGCGGGTGAACGCTATTAAATGACAGGGACAATTAATAGTTGGTTGCGAATGTGCCAGTGTAATTTACCCCAAATTACAAACACTGGGAAATAGTTTACTTAGGAATTGGACCAATGCCATGGTGTTTCAGATTACCGTAATCAATGATTTTTTCTGAAATTTTAAGTCAGACAGCAAGTTTAGCAACACAACAAAAACCCAGACGCTAATAATAAATAGCATTTAGTGTTTCATTTCATCACAACGTGAATGAAACTTGTACTTGTACTTTCAAAATAAAAAAAATGATAATAATATTCTTAATTTGGGTCATGAACAGACATCCAGATAGGCAGCATTGCAATAAAATTCATGCACTTACAAATATAATCAATATTTAATCTAATAGCACCCAAATTCACAGTGGATTACCTAGTGCAGAGAAAATATTGGCTTTTGAAGTCAACGCGTAGCTAAATGGAGAGCTTTAATAACAGAAGTTGACATTTCATTTGTTTAAGACTTGGTCCACTGAGCAACATGAGGTATGCGCCTTAACTACGTTTATTTAACAATGGACATGGAAGAAATGCCTCTACACCATTGGTCTAGGACATAATGACAATGATTTCAACTTCATTTAAATGACCAAAGTAAACCTGTTCCAGATCAGAGTGAATGTCGATTAAAACTTTGGACCTATAGTTGCTGTGAAGTGTTCTTGTACGAGGAGATGAAGGGAGCCACATGCTACACTGGACTGTGATCGGGCGATGTGTAGGTCATAGTCACTGCGCTACACTCGGACGGTTCCCTGGTCCTGCGGAGATCCGAGTACAGCCGCTCTTCGAGGGTAGCCGCTAGCTTGTCACTCAGCTCTTCTGTGATTGTCTGTGGGCCGTAGCTTGTACATTTGTGCGTACATTCATCAGGAGGCTCAGGGGGTGGCAGTGCTAGCCTAGAGTTCTCCCGGTCCACCGATTGCTCTCCAGCAATGTCTATTGTTGGAAGGGGCTGTGATGCCTCAAGGACTTCCTTATCGTCGATGGTTCCACGGCTTTCAGTGCTGGAAGATATTCTTATGTTGTCCGGAGCAGTATCCTGATCTGCCTTGGGTGTCTCGGGAGTACTGGTTGCACCTTCGCTGCTCTCTTCATCAGGTGCGCTAATGATTCGTGGGAGCGTGCTGTGGTAGCTAGTCTCTAAAGGATAGTTGACAGTTTCGCCACGTCGGAGCGGAGAGCGGTACCGGTCAAAAGAGGTTTGGAAGCGCTGGCCGGGGTCGCTGTATTGTTTGGAGCGCTGCCACTGCTTGCGCAGGTGCACGCGAGAACGATGCTTGGAGCGCAGCGGGGACTCCTGCTGATCGAACTGTGGGTCGTGCCGCAAGTACTCGTTGAAAAGCGCGTCGGTTTTCTCGTCGATGCTGTAGTCGCGGCGGGAAAGGGCGGGGGGATGAGGTTGATCATTCCGTTGAGTGAACATCTGGCCGTAAGGGGACCACAGAATGGTGCTCTTGTCCGTTTCCACTCCGTCCACACCGCCACTGGCACCTGCTGGTTCCTCTTCGAGTTCTTCTTCAAAGATCTCCGTGTCGAAGCTCTCGCACACGGTCCCTTTGCGGTCGGAGCTGAAGAAGTGCCTGCGCTCCACGGCAGAGCCGTCTTTACTGCTACTGCTGCTTCCGAACAGCCGCAGCTCCTCAGGAGCACGTGAAGGTGCTTCTATCGAGGCGTAACCGCTGTCCATCTGGAGGAGCTTGCGGTTTCCTGGCTCCCCGTCACTTCCTCTTTCAGAATCGACGCTATCCTGCTTACGACTTTTCTCCGATCCCTCATCTAGAGGTAAGTCTGCATCCCCCTCTATCTCATCCCCAATATCCTGCGAGGGGAACCTAGGCAGTCCTCCCATCTCGGTCTTACCCCCTATAGAGCACACGCTTTCTGCGTCACTACGGACCGAGTCTTTGTCGTTGTTGCTGCTCTGGTCGGACGAGACGTACCGCTCGAGGGAGGCGCGAAGAGTCCAGATATCACGGTACAAGGTCTGAGGTTCTAAGCTCTCCTGATGATAGCCCATTCCAAGACTCTCATCTGGGGGCTCGGAGCTGAGGCCGATCACCCCGGGACCCATCGCTCTGCTGCAGCTCGGCTCCACCATCACCTCCACCTCTAACCTGAAGAACAGAACACATATGAAATCAGACAAGCTCATACACACAACCGGCACATCCGGGAACTTAACTGTCAATTTTGTCCCTGGCCCCTTTTGAAGGAAACAAACTACACTCCCCATAGACTTCAATACAAAATAACGGCAAAAACCAACATCCGTACACAGCCGATAGGCGTAAATAACTTAAGAAATCATTTATATAAAACATGTCAAGTAATTATATGTCCACCCTGCCTGCCATAGAGCGTGAACTTGCCCAGGCTACCTGCCATCATCATCATAAATTCATAATATATATATTAAGGTTTTTTTTTACTTTAAAAAACGAAATAAATCATTCAGGGACTTACCTGGTGACTCGATTAGGTACAAGTAAATGTCCGGGTAAGACACCTCTGGCCACTGGGTGGGGTTGTTACCCCAATTTGACGCTGGGAGTCAATTGTTACCCCAATTTTGACATGCTTAAAGGGACATGTTTTTAAATTGACCAAATTAAGTTTGTGTATGTATCTTTCACGCTCTGTGGCAGGCAGGGTGGACTTGACAAGTTTCATATAAGTGATGAAGTTATTTACGCCTGTCGGCTGTGTACGGACGTTGGTTTTTGCTGTTATTTTGTATTGAAGTCTATGGGGAGTCTACTTTGTTTTCCCCCAAAAGTTGTGCGTATAGTCCTACATAGAGTCAGTATTTATTTTTTAAATGCCACAATGTAGCACAGCATGATTCTTATCAGTGTGCATCTGTCAAATAAGCTTTCCATTAAAACCCTGAGCCCAGATTCAGACACAACTGTTAATTTGATGTAAATATACTGTATTTTTTTAATAATTTTAAAATTTATTTATTTTTTAATAAATTTTTTTAATACTGTATTTTTTAATTTATTATTCATATAAAATGGCAATGCTCCAAAAACAGCAAATAAATAAAAACAAATATTTTTTTTAATTTCTTAAAAAAGAAATTACTGACAGTAAAGTTTTGAACAGTTAAGTATATCAAATATATTTTTTTTAATTATTTTTCCTTTCTGTTAAAGCCCAGATTCAGAGATGTTAAAATAGATGCCCCCATGAACGCACAGATGGTTGTGACTCACTCTGTGATGGTTCATTCGAGGAGACCAATGCACAGCAACAGATTCAAGAAAGTCAGTTGTAATAGGCAAGCAAATATAAACAAATATACTCATGAAACAAAACAATGCTTATATTGACCATCCTGGACAATTTTGCAAAACATATGCAAACCAATCGCTACAAATACCAAAAAAGTACACCTGTGGAATTAACCCACACTCAAGGAAACAACTTCCATATTCTCAAGCAAAGCTTTTTGCACTGTAAGCTGATGATGCCATGATAAGGCAGTGCGATCAGCGAGCTGAGATCAGTCCAGCATGGAATGGGGTCTGCTTTATGAGTGGCGTGGCAGATGGTTGCTATAGCCTAGCGAATGCATGGGCGAGGCAATTAAAGATACCTGCCGAGGGAGGGTGGGGGTGTGGAAGGGGGGGACAGAAGGCGTGGACTGGCCCGGGTGGGGCAGTAGGTAACATCCTTGGTGCGAGCGATGTATTGTATGAGGTCGATGTGATGGGCGTCATGCTCCTCTTGGTCCATGCTCTCGCTGGCTGCACGCTGCCGCTGGAACTGCCTTCGTTTGGGGGAGCCTTTGGGGACGACATGAATTTTGCGTCAACGGTTTCACAAAGCAAGTTTAAAGGCTAAAATGAAATCAAAATCAACACATTCCAGGTTTTATTGTCAATGATTAATTAATCCACCAATGGCCAATGGTCACCAACAAAATTCAGTGATTCTGTGTTTCCCAAAACCATAGTTCCAACGAACATTCGCAAACATCAAAGTTACATGGTTGGAACTATTAGGCAAATATCGTCACAAGTTTTTTGTAATCTCTAATTAAAATGCAATAATTTGCTTTAATTACTCACCCTCATGTCATTCCAAACTTGAAAGACAGATCCAAATGAAGAACTTCTGAGAGATTGCCGTCCCTCCACTGAAAGCTATGGAGACACTTTGACGCTTCAAAAAGTTCATAAAGAGATCGTAAAACTAATTCATATGAATCGAGCGGTTTAGTCCAGATTTTATGAATTACGAATAAATGCCTAAATTCAATCTGTTGAACATATAAAGTGATCGTGTCTCTTCCGAAAATTTTGGACTAAACCGCTCAATTCATATTGATTAGTTTTAACTTTTTGAAGCGTCAAAGTGGTAGTTGCGTAGACTGTCAATGGAGGCACAGAAAGCTCTCAGATTTCATCAAAAACATCTTAATTTGTGTTCAGAAGATGAAAGAAAGTCTTACGGGTTTGGAATGACATGAGTTTTGAAAATGAATGACTTCTGCTCTGAGATCTCTTATGTGTATTCTAAATATAGTACATTAGTTGTAATGCGTTCAAAAAACATAATTAACATATTGACAATATGATATCTTATTAGTTAACCAGGGCACTCTATAACTGAAATCCATTCTATTAGAGCATTGCTTTAATCAGGAGGACCTTATTGTTCCACAGAATAAAATAAATTGATCGTTTGAAATGCCCTTTTTTTTTGCCATATCTCCTTTAAAAAAAAAAGTTTGGAATGGAAGAGTCCTGCGTCAACCGGCCATCTGTTTGAGAGTGAGTCTTGGCACACAAATACAGCAGCTCCGTCTTGGCTGAGCGAATATTCTATAGTCTGCTACACACTGTGTGTGTTTGTGTGTGTGTGTTCAGTAGACTATAGATTACTATCGAAAATAAAGCCGACCTGTTTCTCTGCTCCACGCTACATGAAGGCACTAAAACTCTATTAAGGTCTTCAATCATTTTCCAAGGTAATACACAATGCAGGGGCTAAATGAAAAGCACAGAAACATTCAATATTGCTTTGCATCTAAGCCCTGAGGATAGGAAACTGATCGCTTCACAGGTTCATAACACTGTCTGTACTTTCCACAGCAGTGTTTTTTCACTTCCTTTCATGCTGACAGACCCGAAAGGATAAACTGAAAGATTTTTACAGTAATACTTATATAATCAAACAACAGCATTCTAGTTAATCTATTCATTCATTTTTATTCATTCAGTCTCGTCAGCTACACCATGCGTTTTTCTCATTATTTATATATTAGGCAGAATAATATCACACTAAAAAGATTTTTGACATGTCAAAAAATTGGCAGAGCCCAAAAAGACAAAATTTGAAGATTTGCATTGTCTTAATCACAAATTATTTTTCAGAAAATTAGCCAACTTAAAAAGCTCTTGCTTTCTCAGAATTTTTTTTTTTTTTTTTGGCAGAATATGGAAAGTTGTGTGTGGAGTGAATCACAATGAAACATGAGTTGCATTGTGATGCTCCAGAGCAGTGTCATCAAAGATCTGCTGAGAAATATAATAATAAATGCATCTCTACCACAGTGAAGCATGGTAGAAAACACAGTAATTTTTATAATTCTAAAAACACAGTAATTCACACTTTGTAAAACACTAATTCACACTGAGTGCGCTGGATGTGTCACTGACCTCTCATGTCTAGACTTGAAGCTCTTTGGCTGCTGTCAAACTTCCATTTCTTGATCTTGAAATAGGGACTTGCTCCCTCAAGGCTGGCGTGTCGGCGGAGCTTGGTGAAGAACTGCAGCATTGGGCCCTGAGGGGCCCCTCCAGATGAGGACAGGGCCGTGGCTGAGGCCGATGCACCCTCTCTACCATTACCCATGATGCCTGTGCTTCTGCCGACTCCTCCTCTGACCTCCATCTGTTTTTGTTCGCAAGATTACATTATAGCAATATATAAACGATAAGAGATTAATTATCGGCATTGTTTGTGTTTTTTTTTTTGCGGGACTTTTATTTTGAAATCACTGAGAACGTCAATGCCTGAAGGCCAATTTATACTTCTGCGTCGAGGGTATGCCGTAGTGTACGGCGTAGGCTACGCACCAAGGCGACGCCGTCGTGAGCATTTATACTTCTGCGTTCAGGTCTTGGTTGCTCTGCAGTACTGCTCCGAAACGCTAGTTGGCGGCGGAGGGTTTTAATGTTACACTGTGTTTAGATTCGTCGCGGCTAGGTTACTACAAGCAATGGCAACTGAAAGAAAGCGGATCATGTTGGAGTTGGAGCTTATTGAGGTGGAAAAACAGTTAATTTTAGTGAAATTACTAAAACTAAAAGGCAGAAACGAGAGAAGACGTCGGAGGAGATGGTACGTGCGGAAATGCGTAGGAGAAAATGCGATGCTACCAAGCCGAACAATCACAGATCTTGCGGCCCTCGTCGTCGTGACGTGTAGTTAAATTTTTGAGGAGGTGCGCGTCAGGCTACGACAAAAGGTACGCGGTATGGTACATGTCTATGCGTATGCTACGCCGTACCTACTGCGCGCACCCTACGCAGAAGTATAAATTGGCCTTGAGTGTCCAAATCTCTCATAGGCTTAATGCCGAACGTCACATGAACAAACAGGAAAACGGGTCTGGTTGCCGGAGAACGTACGGCAGTAAGAACTGACTTTTAAGGTAATCAGCTAACCTAGCTAAATCTTTTTATTGTTGGTGTTTTATCCTATTTAAAGCTACACTGTGTAACTCTTTTAGTTTATTCTTAGCTAAAAACACTTTCAAAAATATATGTGCTCGTTCATGTATATTTACTTCGTTCAAGTAATAAAGTATTCTCGTGAGTGTATAATATGCCATACGGGTTAAGGGTTCTAATGTCGGTCGCCATGTTGCCCCTCCATCTTAAAAAGTACATTAGCCAAAGAGGGACATAGCCGTCAATTCAAGCTTCGCCTTTCGCGTTTACGTTTGAGTTAACACTCATGGACGAGGTCGAACTGGAAGCCATGTTAATCTTGGACTACATTGGCCACCGTAGGAGTTAAAACGAAATCGAAATTGAGAGGAATCGAAAATAATATTCACTGGATGGTCATATACCTTTTCACCACTAGATGGGGGAAAAAATCACACAGTGTAGCTTTAAATATCTGAATGTTAGAAGAAGATAAAAACCTTTTAGATATCAGTCTGCATATGCGATGGACACATGGTTAAGCATTTGTTTTTCTTATCTTTAAATTAATGAGAATTCATATTTACTAGTTTAATATCGGCAGTCCTCTCTAAAATATCGGTTGCGCACTAATTATTATGCGTCGGTGGGTGAGTGTATTAGTGTGTGTGACTCACTAGACATGGACTGGAGGGCTCAGGACCGGCCGCCGCAATGCTCTCACAGAACGTTGTGTGTACAGTGGAGTTGAGAGCGTCGCCAGGAAGGGCAGAGCTGGGACTGAGACTTCGGCTGATCAGGGCAGTCTGTGGCAGTGAACATACTGGTGGCTGTACATGGGACAAACACAATGCACGTTATTGCTTATGGCCGTAATGAGAAACAAACCTAAACAAACAAAATCATGCAGTCATTCGAAACTTATTCGGAAAAAAAAAAAATCCGAAAAAAAAATTATCAAAAGCTTCAGACTGAATAACTTAATTGGAGCAGCATTCTAACATCATATACTAAGCAGGTACGATGAAACTTGATTTGAAACCAATGAGATTGGACTGTGGGTTTTTGTAACGACAATGAAACCAATTTTTTAAATGCGACAGCCGATCAGATCATATTTGATGCTTCTTATACAGAATTTTGGACAAATGAGATTTGACTGTGTTTAATGACGATGAAACCACATTTTAAAATGCGACAGCCAATCATATCATAATCATATTTGATGTTGCTTATACAGATGTACAAGGCTGAGGCCCGTGAGAGAGCGGCGCGAGGGCGGTATTGTGATTACTGATGAGCGACAGAATTTTGGACCAATGAGATTTGACTGTGGGAGGGGCTTCCTTGTGGAATGACAATGAAACCAATTTTTTAAATGTGACAGCCAATCAGATTATATTTGAGGTTTCTAATATAGAATTTGGGACCATTGAGATTTGACTTCTGGGAAGGGCTTCCTTGCCGAATGGCTAGGGATGGGCAACGATTAATCGCATCCAAAATAAAAGTTTGTGTTTACATAATACATGTGTACTATATGCAAATTCCCTATATGCATGCCATGCATTAATGAAATAACTTTTGCTAAAATTAGTTAAATACAACAGAGTACACTTTGCAGTGTACTGTATCCCACAATACACAGTCTGAATTACATTTTTCCAGCATGATGAATATAACATCTACTATTCTGTATATATAGTACCTTTTTGAAAAGGTACCACCCCAGTGACAGCTTAAAAGGTACAAAGGCTGTCACAAGGTACACTTTTGTACCTAAAGGGTGCATATTGGTATCTTCATGGTACATATTTGGACAATTATGGTACCAATATGCACCCTTTAGGTACAAAAGTGTACCTTTTTGAAAAGGTACCGCCCCAGTGACAGCTTTTGTACCTTTTTTTCTGACAGTGTATAGACTGCCATTCTTACACAAGTTGAGATAAAATTCCAAAATATCTGTAATTTATATGAACTCTTTATATGTACTCTAGTGTTGTTAAACGTTTGGAGTCAATAATATTTTTTAAATGTGCCGCTATACAGGGAGACAGTAGGGATACAGTAGGATTTATAGTAATGCCGCTTCATCATGATGTGAGTGACTAAGGTAAAGTAGGAGTAAAAGCTAACATGTTAAAACATCAGTGACCTCAATATCTAGATAAATCAATTGCTCCACATTGTAAACGTCTCCATACACACCATATCACTTGACAAACTGATAATCCATCATGACCTCAATGATTTAAACTGACATCATCATACTCTCCTATTAGCAGAGCAATGTGACTGTCACCTGGAAAATTGAGAGGCTGGATTTAGCGACGGGGCGCGTTGTCATGGCAATACTGTTCTCTGATGACTCACACTCGTGGATGGTGAGTATCTGGAGGGCGGGTGGAGGGAAGTGGAGGTGGGTGAGCCGCGCGTTCTTCAAGTGATGGAAGTCGCCCTCCGTAAGCGTGTACCTGAGGGGAGATGGAAAAAGGACACACACTGTTAGTATTTATCACTTCATTATAGATTTGCTTCACAAATATGAAAATGAAAATGTCTTATAGATACATTTATGCATAGTTCCTGTTAAATCAATAATTTTATTTTATTAAAAGAATGATATAAAAATAATAATTTATAAAATATTTAATTATATAAATATCTCTGTGTGTTCATTTAAAACCACCAGTTTAAACACCTATTCCTTAAAAAAAAAAAAAAGTGAAATATGACAAATGACAGTATGCATAAATTCAGTCTTTTTTTTGGGAGGTCACATAAATGTATGCATAAGTATTAAAGAATTAAATGTCACACATACACACACACACATATATATGTATATATATATAAACCTAATTATAATATAAAAATATTTTAATACTTAAAAATTCTTCAAATAAAATTTAAACAATTAAAATTAAATTAACATTTTAAAATAACATTTAATACTTATGCATTCATTTTTATGAAATTACAAATAAATTCCAGACTATTTGAAAAATGTGTAACAAATTACATGTTTTAACAAAATATACACTTTTCCTTCAACATTCTCATTCATTTTTTAACCCCAAATCTTGATAAATGGAAAATGCTCATGTTTTTCATCAAGCACATCTCAAGCACAGATGTAAATGTAAAACATAAAGGAATAATGAAAGCTGCGGTCTGCTGCGGCAGTAAGCGCTGTGAATAGGAGCTGCTCTGTGTGTCTAGAGTGGGCGGCATGAGTGAGTGGGCGGCTGACCTTCGACCTTTCTCCTGTGTTTTTTTGCTATGATCAAAGAGTGCTGCTTCGTTGAAGGAGACCCGGCGGCCGGTTGTGCCCGTGGAAAGGAAACGCTCTGTCTCCATGTCGTGGGAGCTGGCTGCCGACAGGCAGTCTGACTCATCAATGCGAATCGTAATCTCTGTGCGGGGAGAGACGGATTAGACCAGGGGACGTATTTGTTCACATAATGCCCTCAGCTGATGTATGCGAGACTGCATAAATGTTGCTTTGACTTGACCTTGACATTTTACCTGAAGCATGTACTGTATGTAAATACATATGAAAAATGCATTAACTTCGGAGGCCGACATATTATATAAACATTAACTTTATTTGATATGAAGTTCTTACCATGCACTGGCTGGGCCTCCTCAATATATGTGGTGTTACTTTTCTCGGTGTCATCGCTAGCCCTGAGGCAAACAATGAACCTTCAATGCAAACATGTAATGAGTCAAATTCAAACTTATGTAAATCTCATTCATAGCATGCATAAGTGGGTCATTCTCAAAATATGGTGCAAACATGTTCGGTTTGATTCTATTTGATTTTATTGCTTTGCATTATTTTATTTTGCATTGAAAACCCTTTAATATTATATTAAATTGTATTATATTATATGTTATATCACAAAGTTGGTATTAAATAATATAAAACGTTTTTATAGGGCTGTCAAACGATTAATCGCGATTAATCACATGCAAAATAAAATTTGTGTTTACATAATATATGTGGGTGCACTGTGTATTATTATATATATATAAATACACACACATGCTTGTATATATTTAAGAAATATTTTCATGTATATACTGTATATAGATTTATATATAATGTATATTATATTTTATATATAAATAATATTTTTTTCTTAAATATACATGCATTTGTGTGCATTTATATATATACAAAATAATTATACACAGTGCACCCACATATATTATGTAAACACAAACTTTTATTTTGGATGCGATTAATCGCAATTAATCGTTTGACAGCCCTAGTTTTTTATTATTATATTAAATTGTACAGTAAATAATAATATATTTACTTTAACACTAATGTTTATATTTTGTTTTATTGGTTTTGTCAAAGTGGAGATTCCCTAACCAGATTGAAAAGTTAATCATTTATAAATTGTGTTTAATTAAAAATGTAATTGTCAGTTAATACTCAAAAATCAAATTAAAGTGGCTTTTATGTTAGTTTAACCCCTGAAAAATGTTAAAACTTAAATACACATTTAAAATTTACAGTCTTTTTCTTCCAAAAAACAGAGTGAAAATACTGATGATGTCATCATGCCCAGATTTTAATCAAACCCTGGAGTGAATATGTCCACCAGATGATGTCATTTAAAACCAATTGAGATGTCCTGCCCAAATACGAATACATGATGGGGTCTTTAAATGAGGTTTTGCGATATTTTGAGAACGTCCCGATTGTGAACAATTAAGAAATAAATAACTCATAACACATTCATCAAACTAAATGCCATATTATAGGGAAAATAACAACACCGGCTTTATTACGACAATATACGCTTTGATTCGCCATAAGGCACTGTGGGTAATGAGAAATTGGAAATGAGTTTCCAGTCCTCTAACCACAGTGCACGGTTCCACACTGCGAGAGTGTGTGTGTGTATTAGTGGGTGTTGGCTAGAGTGCACTCTCTCCCGCACCAGGAGTGATTTATCGTGGCTGATGGCTGCTATGAGATCTCATTATACTCGTCATTTGTGTGAGCCTGCACTCCTCCAGGCTGCCTGGAGAGCAGACAGACTCTACACCTCTCAGCAGTCACTGACAAATACACCCAGGCTGTGACCAATGTGCACTGAAAACATTTTCGGGAGTGAGCGTCCTTGGCTTCACGGGAGGATCTGTTTATTCCAGTTGAATCTCCGCGTTTGATGTATAATTTAGCGTCAAACATAATCATGTGCATCGGCTGTCAGAATTGTAACATACGCAGCAACATGCAATGATTCAATCTAATGTATATTCATAATGAAAGCATTTTCATTTAATCTAGGCTATTTTATGTATAAGCTGTCATTTTGTTGGATCCTTTTGTTATACATTTTGCAACTGTTTGAAGAGTTTTAAATAAAAAATGGATCTGTGTACATTTTACACAATCCAGAGGGGCTGCTCTGAAAACAAAGGATAGAAATATCACTGAGATTAAAAAAATAAATAAATAAACAAAGTGCACATTTACTGTACCAGTTAGTGTTGTTATTGCTAATTTAAACCATTTTGAGGTAAGTAAAAAAATAAATATTATATGAAAAACTTGAAATAAAATAAGACATTTTGCCTTGGCAGCTAACTGAAAGTGCCAAAATTACTAAAACAGAAATAAAAATGAATTAAATCTAAATAAGATTTTTTTTTTAATTGACAAAAACACATTAAAAAAATAAGCTAAAATAAAAAATGAAAGTATACAAATAAAAGCTAATTCAATATGATTAAAATAAAATTAAAATTATTTTAAAATTAAAATAAAATATTCTAAATGAATTCAAACATATAAAACTTTAATAGATTATAGATAATACTAAATCGTCATTTAAACAAGCTAAAATAAAAAAATAAAAATGAAAGTATACAAATAAAAGCTAATTCAATATGATTAAAATAAAATATTAAAATGAAAATAAAATTAAAATCATTTTAAAATTAAAATAAAATATTCTAAATGAATTCAAATATATAAAACTTTAATAGAATATAGATAATACTAAACTTTTCCGGGAGAAGAGAAAAGCGGGGAAATGTTAGGTTGAATATTATTGAAATCTGATTGGATGACAGAAATGTTCATCCAGAATTGATTTAGGGATGTGTTGACTGCACTGTAAAAAAATATTGTTGGTTTAACTTTAAAAAAAAAAAACCCGAAGTAACCTGCTTGCCTTAAACTTTTAAATTCATCGAAATGGAAAAATGTTGTTAATACAATGTAGGAGATTTATTTAACCAGAAACTCAAAATATTAAGTTATCTGAACTACATAAATGATTTACGTTGATTTGACAAAAGAAAAAAATGTGATTACAAATCAGGAAAATATTTTGTTTACAGTGTGGATTGGTCTTACCACGCATGGCGTCTGTCCCCTTCACAACATCGACGACAGACAATCAGAAGGACAGAGAGCAGGACCACTGTCCCCCCGACAAAAATGGACAAGAGGACCAGCAGGAGGACATAGCCATTCTGTGTCCCTGACGACAACGGGACGTCCTAGGTAAACACCAGCGAAAGAAACAAACCAGTCAAAGATGAAATTCCTTCTCAGAGTAAAACCGCATGACTTGAATTTTCACAGTTTCTCCAATTACGTTGTCCAACTTTTTCACGTCTCATAACCTAGAAAATGGTTAAAAATGGTTTACTGACACATAAACCAGAGACATGTTTGGCATTGAAGACATTTTAATAATCTAAAGGACATTTTTCTACTATAAAGAACCTTTTGTCCAAATGGAAAGTTCGATGAAGGTCCTTCATTAAACCATATGCCAATAAAGAACCTTTATTTTATAGCGATATTACATAAGGCGCAGTTTCTGGAGGAGAGGACCTTCAGGTGTGGAGGCTTCTGTGCCTGAGTTGAGATGTTAAGTACAGTGTTTACCAAAGACGAGTTTAGATAGATCTAGAGGTGAAGAACGGAGACAAGAACGGAAGAGACGGTCGGTTTCCTTGTCAAAGACAGCACCTTTCAACCTCCCGCCTGCTTAATTGTCATCTTCGTTCACGTAGGACGTTCATGTGAAGAGGTGTTCAATGAAAAGAATGCTAAATAAGAGCATAGGAACAAGGCATGAAGTCTTGGCTCTTTATATGTAACACCTTACAATTACTCTTACATTATTCAGCTTCAATTGGAGGAGCTCAGCATCCTAATTACCCAGAAGACATTGTTCAGTTGAAGATCATGGGAGACTTTATTCAGATCGGGTCTATTGTTTTGTAAATGAAAGCGTTTTGAAGACTGATCTCTCTTTACGTCGGTCGTCAGCAGGCTATTTTTCACTGGGGTGTCCCAACATTAACCCGGATTGGCAAAAGTGAAGGCTGTTCTCAAAGGAGAAACTATCTGTCATGGAGTAGCATTGTTCAAGTTTTAAGAAGAAGACCGGGTTTTGTACATACCGGTAGTTGTTTGTCGTTCTTTTCTCTTGTTGTTTTCAACAGACACCAATAGTTAAAATATTATGCGTCTAGATGGATTGGAATCTAGGATATGCACTAACATTTACATGTAACTTACTGTATGGCATTGCATTGACTTCCATAGTATATTTTTTTTCCCCTACTATGGAAGTCAATAAGACCAGAAATTGTCTGGTTACTGATATTCTTCTAAATATCAGAAAATCGGCTGAATGCATTTGAAAACGTTAAAACTCAACTGTTTAACTCTGAGGGAGTTGTAAAATGAGCCTATTTCCAAAAAAAGTGGAGTGTCCCTTTAACACTGGCCTCCATTTACTGCCCGAATGAGGCAGACCGTGCTATTTTTATTCATATTTCCCATACATTGCTTGAGCAATCATTGCTTGATTGGGTGGTGATTTTAATGCCGTCTTAAATCCTGTTTGGATAAATCTCACCTGGATAAAACAGCTAACCCGTCTTCTAAGTTATTGAATCAATTTATGACTGAACTTAATATAATCAATCTTTAGAGAATTCAAGACACTACGTCTACGTCTAAGTACTTGACTTTTTTTTTCTAACAGACAAAAGACTTTCTCTAGGATAGATTACATATTTCTCAGCCCATCTCTAATTTCACCTAACCCCTCTATCTCTATATTACCAATTTTATTGTCGGATCACTCTGCAGTGTTGTGTAATGTTCACCTCTCCAACATTAAAGGGACACTTCACCCATTGTGTCTTAGGAAACCCAGTCATATTTTTCCCCTGAGATGGGAGAAATAAGGATGATAAAAATAAGTGTTTTACTTCCTGCTTATTATGACGTAAAAATCGTCAT
This sequence comes from Pimephales promelas, assembly GCF_016745375.1. The sequence goes on from NW_024121248.1 coordinate 146,647, forward strand.
TTTGCGCCATAATTAGCAGGAAGTCACATTTCATTGAAAAGTGTAGAGTCTACAAACATTAGCTCCTCATTATTCAAGGGTGTGGGACCCACTCAAGCTATAGGCCTATTACAGATGAGTGGGTGGGACTTCACTTGCAGAAACTGAAATCAATATCAGTCATCTTGTTAGGAAGCTAAGCTAAGAAGCGCTGTGGAGATAGGAAGTTATGATTATAAAAGATTTCTTTTATTGTTTAACATTAAATGACACTGACAGCTGGTTAATTAGGCTGCTGTCACTTTAAGACCAAAAGCTCAGATAATACCGACAATCATTCGATTACTTCCCCAACTGTTTATGTTTAAGACTGTGTTTAAGTGAAACTCAAGATATTTTAAGATATTTTTGTGTGCATTTGTCTGTTAAAGTGCACGCCAAATCCAAAAGTAGCATGTTGTCCGTGATCTTAGATTGAGCGGACAGAAAGGCACCTGGGGAACAGCGTTTCTTTAGTATCGAGCACGTCCCACAGGAGGTTGTATATTACGGTAGTCATGTTTAGACTGATTTGGATGTTTTGTAGGAAGGGAGACAACACGTTAAAGGAAAGGAATGCGGCAATCTTGTTTTTCTTTGTTGGAAGCCAAAATCAAAAACTATATTTCTCGCTCAGCCCTAGGCCCTAGTCATTAAATTATATGTAAAAAGCAAGTGGTCCCCCTGGTGGTTCGGATCATGGTGGTTTGGTGGTTTGGCGGTTTACCGAAATTTGGGCAAACGAAAATAAAACGATTTTTTGTTTTCCGACTAAATCGTTTTAGAGAGCCGAAATCCCTGATCAAAACAGCAATGTTTAGTCCGAGTTTCTACCATTCTGACTGTTTCGGCATCTATGTCATGGATAAGCTAAAAGAGCTAACGAAAAATTATGCTACTTCACAAGAGTGCCAGAGTAGCAATACGTAAAATTTCGTAAACATTCAGCTAAAATTACGGGGCGGCTGATTGGTGAAGAGCTTAATTTATCACCTGAGAACACGATGCCCTGAACCGAAAACCGAGTTCAACTACCCAAATTGAATTACCGAAATTGAATTACCGAAATTTACCAAATTGAATTATTATTTGTTTTTCGGCTAAATGAAATTTCACATTTTTCGATTTTGATGTTTAGGTAAAAAAAGAATTCAGTGCATTACTAATTGTTGTTCAAAACCTGTATGCCTTTCTTTCTTCCGTGGAACAAAAATGGAGACGTTTTCAAGACCAATTTTGTGAATTGATTCATTGAAAAAATCGGACTCGAAAGTCATTCATTCATGAAACGATTCATTGACAAATCACACTGCTACATCTTTCTGTCCCTCACACCAAGCTTATAGTCTTGACAAAGCCTATTATTCTTTTTATGGTGCTTTTTCACCTTTTTGAAGCTGGACATTCTCATTCCAGAAACATTGTAATTGCATGGAAAAGAGCAGCTAGGACATTCTTCGAAGTAAGTCATCCAGGTTTCGAATGAGTAAATGAATCATATTAGAGTAAAGCACTCATTTAAGCCTTACATAAGGTCCAACAAATCCCAGAACATCCTGGAATCAGTTGCTATTCCTGAATAAATCTCTCTATTCTGACCTAATCGAATGATGCTGCTTATGCCGGTAATTGAAGTTCCTGACAGTAACTCTGGGTTCTGATGCTCTATCACATCGTCTGACGGCACGATGGATTCGGTCTGACACAAACGTCTCTCGCAAAGGGCTAATTTGCTTAGATCTTATGGTGGATCCAATTACAAAGGATGCAGAACAGGATATTTTTGATTCGCATGTCTGGAGATAGCTCTGAAAAGGAGAATGAAAGTAAGCAGCACAGGAAGGAGAAGCAGCGCAAGTACTTACGGTGGGGTGTTCTGTTAGGTTCCATATGGCAGACTCATTGCTCATGGTCCAAGCCAGAGAGAGTGTCCCCCCTGAGAAAGACATTACAGGAAGTCAGGCAGCTGCTTTGAAGCCGGTTATGGCACTAAAGACTGATTAGAATTCTCTTTTTTAGAAGGAAAATAAAACGAATGCATCCCTGAACTGGCAGTTTCTTTAGAATGATTAGCTTTTAAACAAGAATACAGTTCCCAGTCTCCTTCTTAAACAAATTCATGTATACAAACACATACTTATGCATTCCAATGTCACCCTTTCCATCAAATAACCATTTCCTTTTTTCATCCAGTCTGAGGCCCAGCAGCATATGCTCCCCTTAACACCAATAACACTGCAGATTCAAAGAAACCCTCTCTCACACTCACCTCCCAAGCAGTCCTTGCTTCTTTAATGCAGCGGCGCTGCCTTTTCTCCCATTATCTGAAGGCAGCGTGTGTTTGTGTGCATGAGATGCAGAGATAGCTGTGTGTTTAACGGCTCGGACTGCGAAGCCTTCAGCTTCTACTGCATACTCATCCAGTTTCTGCCCACCTACCTGTTTTCATAGCTTCTCTCTCTCTCTTTCTCCCTCTTGGAGACTTTAGCATTAGGCATTCCTGAGATAATTCAAGTTCATTCTTTTGTGTCTCGGAAGCATAATGCTGCTGTATTGTACTGCGTTATGGTTATTGAAACGAATCAAGAGAGACCCATTTAGTACCATTCAGGGACTATTCTTTCAGATGTCATTGCCAGATTTCACTCTCTTTGGTTGTCACCATTTCTAATGAAACATTTTGCTGTATGATACTGTAAAGAGTGTTTTTACTCGATATGACCCCTTTTTAACCTTCGTCAATTTGCTTAAATATTTGGCTTAAATAAAACTACATTAAGCACATTTTAGGTTATTTGAAGAAACATATTTTACAGGTTCTAGTAATTACCTAAGTCTCAACAACTGTGGTTCTTCACTCTTAGTAAAAAAAGGTACAAAAGCTGTCACTAGGGCTGTACCTTTTCAAAAGGTCAACTTTTGTCCATTTTAGGTGCTAATATTTACATTTTAGGTGCTAAATATGTACATTTTAGGTGCTAATGTGTACATTTTAATTGTTAATATGTACATTTTAGGACGTAATATGTACATTTTAGATGGTAATATGTACATTTTAAGTGGTAATATGTACATTTTAGGTGCTAATATGTATATTTTAAGTGTTAATATGTACATTTTAGGTGCTATTATGTACATTTTAAGTGTTAATATGTACATTTGAGTGCTAATATGTACATTTTAGGTGCTAATATGTCCATTTCATGAGCTAATGTGTACATTTTAGGTGCTAATATGTACCACTAAGGTACCAATATGCAGCCTTTGGGTACCAAAGTGTACCTTTTGAAAAGGTACAGCCCCAGTGAAAGCTTTTGTACCTTTTTTTTCCTGAGTGTCATGCCTGGAAGACTCTGCGGTGGTGTAATAAATTCATAAATCTCTACCATAAGCAATTTGTATAGATTATTTGCATTAATTCTTTCATCCAAACTAGAACCTTCATGTATTATCTACATGTACACTATATTACTACTGGTACTTATTTTATTTTTAATTAGTAAGTACAATACCAACAGTTATCTTTCTCATCATCACTGATTAGCCGTTACGTTCTAGGCTACTTATTATACAATAAATATTCCATTGTTCCATTGAACAATGAAAAAAATGCAATTTGTTACAAGTAGCTACTTGCTAAAATTACTTGTTTAACATTTTCCCAAAAGTTTGTGTTGCAGTTTTTTTTTTGTTTGTTTTTTTTTTTTTTTTTACAACTTATGAAGGTCATCCTGATTTTGCCAGATAAACAACATCATGTCCAAAAACCACCCTAACCATACTCTAAACCCATAAGTTATCCCTAAAATCAGAGGGAAATGATAGGTGAATAACTGATGTAGAAGCACCTAACCCTGGTTGCAAACCTAAACTTGCCACAAACTGTATAAACTTGTCCTCAAAATCTGATTGGTTGATGGAATGTTGTTCCAGGATCAAAAAAAAAAAAAAAAAAAAGATATTGTTTGAGGAACATGTTGAAATCATAATATTTTTAATCGTATAGTATATAAATTACAGTTAACTGAGCTATTCTGAGTGGTCAATAATAATTACAAAATAATTGTAATTTTTTCGATTAAAAAAAAATATTACAAGAAATAACTGTGATCAATTCTTGCCTAACTAAGGCTGGAATAGGTATTGAGATAAGCATTAGGATCGACTGAATATAATGAATTACTAGTCAAATTGATTAGTCAGTATTGGAAAACTTCTAGTAAAATAAAAATAGTAATTAGTCTACATGAATAAATGTTCAAACCGCTTGCCATAGTCAACAAACAGGCGATACAAAAACCATATAGATTAATTTAAATCTCAATCCAAACCAGTGATGTCCATATTATTTCTAATCGATAGCCGTTTAAAATCCAGGATAACCCATGTCTGTTCTCCAAAACTACTGCTTCAAAATAATCTCCGCATTTTAGACTAACATTACCATAATTCCCCCAAAATAAAGCACGATGTCATTCAAAGACACTGGGCGCTCATCATGGAAACAATAGCAGCGTGAATGACAAGCAAACAAAACTCACCTAACTATAATTCATGTGGTCCATGAGACAAAAAAGCTCGCAAACGATTCCCCGATCTTCTCTTTAATTTGGGGTTTTAAATCTTTGTGTATTTATGAATGAAGTGTCCCGTTAAACACACCCACTCTCCCATCGCCCAGTGATAGTGTGACGTCAGAGTGAGGTGCAGCGTTACTTGTCACGAGTGTCTCTCACGCCCTCATCTGATGATGTTATGGAAATGAGGTAATCCCCCATTTGAGTCAGTAAAAATCCTCAGTAACGGGCAACCCCATGTCGTCTTATATATATATATATATATATATATATATATATGTATGTATATGTATAGCTAGAAGTTATGCATATTTTTCAGCTTTTGTCTGGAAACGTGTTTTTTGTTTTTGTTGTTTTTTGCACTGTCCATATTCAACTGAACTAATAAATCTAGATCGTGTTGAATATAAAAATGCAATAGGCTATAGAGTAGAAAATAGTAAGTTATAAATCTATTTGAAGTGAATCGTTATTATGTTTCAATGTGATGTTCCATTCAAACAAGAACAAATATGAATCTATTGAAATTGATATTTACTGAGCGCCCTCTCCTGGTCGTATACAATACAGTGAATATTTTTCACAGTGAGTTTATTTTTTTGGTATAAACTGATATTTTAGAGACAAAAATAAATAAAACTACAATTAGGACACCGAAAATTTTGATTGTTATTATACAGGAAGAAAGGAAGTTTGTGACAATTTGCCCCAGTGGCTTTCATAGTTGTTTAAACCAGGGTTTTATGAGCAAGATAACAGTTCATGAGCCATAAACCGCAAAAATGGAAAAGGTAATATTTCAAACCAATTGTTTGACCATCACACATTTATTTGTCAACCCATCAGTGAACATACATGCACATCACAGGAGAATTCTGTCGTTTTTTATTTGGAAAAAATATATTGTTTAACAAAATAACCCACAGCAGAGTTACTTTGTCTTTCCAATGATGTTTAAAATCATTGTATATCTCCTACACACATTTTCATAATTTTCATAATTAGCCTACATCTGACTTGGCAATGACGTACAATAATTGACGTACAATTTTTTTTTTTTAAAAGTGCACAATATTTTTTAAAGGGGCAACATGTCCGTAGCGGTGGAAATTACCTCCGCTGATTTAGGCTACATCTGAAAATTGTTTTGAGAAAAATAATATATTTTCAGAATTTTGACAATATTAAGTTTAAAAACTACAAAAGCTTTAAACATCAACTTTTATGTTTGTCTTTTTGTTTTATTTTATTTTTTATCTGTATTTGATTTTTTTAAATCACTAATAATAATAATAATAATAATAATAATAATGGTTTTAAAGATTTACAAAAAAAAAGTACTTTGTGTTTATTGTCCTCCTGTACGGTCGGTCGATTTAAATATTTTAAGCTAAATTTGGGGCAAGGCAAATCTATAGAAAAACTGAATTTTTACGCTGCAAAACATCACCCTATACTTAAATGAATAAATGTAAACCTCCATATCAGTTCATATTTGCTTGAAAAAAAAAAAAAAAACTACAGTTCCCATCAGCCCCACAGTTCGAGCAAAGCCTGATGGGAAAGATTGCCCGTGCCCTTGTCCTATCAGCCGCGCACTATCTGACTTGACTGCCTGTGCTGTGTGCTGGACAGGGAAGCCGAGGCTTGTACATTGTCGTGCTGTAAAGGTCAGGTCTCTTCTCCGTGGTAAAAATGATGGCAGCGAGGTTTCTCCTTCGTCGCGCGGCCCCTGCGTTGAGACACGCGCGCTGTTATGCCGAAGCGGCTTCTTCCTCCGCTGAAATGTCCTTCACTTTTGCATCGCCGACACAGGTACTGACGCTCCGGCTTCGGGCCTACACGCTCTGCTAACACGCTAATCACCGGCGGTGATTACTTCAGTCATATTTTGTCTTATATGTCATGATTTACACTCAGCTTTTCATGGATATAGCTGCTACTCTTTATTGTAGATATAGTTTGATCTGTGAGCGCGCGTTCATGTTGCGCGTGGGTAAACTTGTCAATACATAAAAATAATGTGGTAACTTTACAGATTGTTGTTTGCATCCGCAGGGAATGTACTTAATCTATGTTTAATTTACAATGTTTACGCTGTAATTATTTATATGTATATTTCTTTACATTTATATACTACGAATTCTGTCATGCAGAACATGGACACACTTTTGAATGACTTTAGCAGACTGCTAGCATTGCTATCGATCACCTTGACTTGTTTTTGACAGATTCAAAGAGAAGATCAATTAAATGTCTTAAGACAGCTGATAAAATATGTCATTTCTTCATTAAATTATGAACCATCAAAATTTAAATCAACTTATGTTATATGGGTGTTATAGTGCAAGGCAAAGTAACTGTCAGTCTCTTCAAGATTAAATGTTTTGTTCACAGTTCACACTCTTGAAAAACCTGGAAATATCAGGGTATTTTAAATGATTCCCAGAAAAAGAAAATCATTGAAATTAAGCTTTAAAAGTCGAGGAAATCATAATTAAGTGACCGATTTTAACTTTATGTATTTAATAAATTTGCTTGTGGAATTGAAGGGCATATTTGTTCACTAACCATATAAAAATGTGATTAGTAGAAATTAATGCGATTTTTGTCATACCGATGTTTATTTGAATGAATGATCTTAGAAATCTATTGTAAATTAAAATGATAAATCGTAATATAATAATAAAATAAATCATATTCAAATCTGTACATTTGCATGCACAACATCAAATGCAAAAGTAGCCCAAGTAATATTATAAATAATGCGCAGAGGGTTCATCATAACACAGTAATAAAAAAAAATAGAAAGTTCAAAAGAACAGCGTTTGTCTGAAATAAAAAGCTTTTGTAACATTAAACACTACCCTTCAAAAGTTTGAGTTCAGTAAGAATTTTTATTTAGTTTTTTGGGGAAATAAATAAATTAATACTTCATCAAGGATGAGTTAAATTGATAAATAGTTACGGTAAAGATATTTATAATGTTAGAAAAGATTATATTTTAAATGCATCAAAGAATTCTGGAAACAAATTTTAACCTGTAAACTGTTTTCAACATTGAAAATAAATATTGTTTTTTGAGCATAAAATCAGCATATTAAAATGATTTCTGAAGGATCATGTGACGCATGATGCTGAAAATTCCGCTTTCTAATTAATATGTTGCCATTTGTTTGGATGCCGGCCACTTGGTTGCTGCACATCCTCAAACTGTTCATCTGGTGCATTGAAGCTTGTTGTGCCTTTTGCAGGTGTTCTTCAAGGAAGCCAGCGTAAAACAGATTGACGTCCCAACACTGACTGGAGCCTTTGGTATCCTGCCAGCCCACGTCCCCACACTGCAGGTCCTCCGGCCCGGCGTAGTCACCGTCTTCAATGACGACGGTTCCTCTGCTAAGTATTTCGGTGAGTATTTTTTATATATACCAATTCAGCTTATCATTGTAAAATGGCACAGCTTTTTTTAAAATGTACACTCTTAAGATCAGTCAATCAAGTGCAGATGCAGGAGAGCCATCGACAGAAATTGAACCCCCTCCTCTTTCATTGAAGGTGTGGAAGTTTTTTGGATTTCCGTTCGCGCTTCAAAAAAGCCACAGTTTGCAGACATCCCAAGTCTCGCGGAAGTTCCGGGAGTCTCCCACATATTGATAGCAGCTTCCTAAAATCTCCCGGAATCTAGAGTGAGCGAGCAAGAGCGAGCATGCATGCCGAGACAAAAAAAAACAAAAAACTATGATCCAAACCCAGTGGTGGAGGAAGTACTGAATCTCAGTACTTAAGTAAAAGTACAAATATTCAGATAAATATTTACTTTAGTAAAAGTAGAAGTAACACATACTTAAGTAAAAAGTAGCTGATTTTAAATGTACTTTAAGTATTAAAAGTAAAAGTACTTGCATAACAATTTATTCTCTTAATGTCTATTTTCTAATGATTAATAAAACATTTAATTCTAACTCATTCAACTTAATACTCCTATAATGATGTTCAATAATGATGGAAAAAAAATGTTGTCACCATTTCTGAAACAAGCTTGCAATTAGGCAATATACACATCATGCTTATCCTTACTATATGTTAATAACTATGTTTGGCAGTAAACGCGATTAATTTATGGTGTTATTCTGAACCTCTTGGCTTGCCATAATCCTAACCAAACGTATATTACACAAAGTGCGTTTCCTATGCACGTAAAAACAAATTTTCACGTATAAATTGCACGATAAACACACTGCGTGTGAGGCGCATTTAGTTGATGTATCTATGGCAACCAAACATCACTGGTGAGACAAACGTGCAACAGACGGACGGTCAAATTACGATTTTGCAGGGGAAAAACTGATCAGAAAATGTAATGAAAAAGTAACAGAAGTTGTAGAAATGTAGTGGAGTAGAAAGTATAATAATTACTGCAAAATGTAACGAAGTAAAAGTAAAAAGTATGCACTATTTTTTCTACTTAAGTAAAGATACGTGAAAAATGTACTTAAGTAAAGTAACAAAGTATTTGTACTTCGTTACAATCCACCACTGTCCAAACCATATTGCGCGCATGGCAGAGAGGGAGAGAGCGAGAGACCTTGCGTGTGTGTCTAATGAAGTGAATGTAAGACTTGGCCGATTGATAAAAATTGAGAATCGAACCATGACCTTAGAAACGAAAATGTAATTGAATCGAGGATTTGGAGAATTGTGACACCCCTGATGAAAATATATCTATGCTAAACTTATATTTGGCATCTAACACGCACACTGGCGAGTAAAATCTAAGAATGTATTTGCCAATGGTTATTGTTTAGTCACCCAGAGTGAAATTTACTCGCATTGTAGAGGGTTGATTTGACATAAAAATGAATGCAATTGGCAGATGCTTTTATCAAAAGTGACTTGCATTGCGTTGAAGGCATACATTCTTTTTATCAGTTCATAGATTGCCTTGTAATTTGGGCTACATTATTTTGTAAAAAAAAAAAAATGACATTGTGAGTATTTTTGTTTTTCTGCAATATATATTTGTATATGAAAATTTCAGATGAAATTGAATAGCTCTGTTTGGAAATAATCATTCTAGAATGATCAGGGTGATTCAATAGGAAATAATAAACGCATTACAAGCATGGATAAATACAATAGAACAAAGATACAAATGAAATAACCAGTGCTTTAAGTTTGTCAGGTAAGTTTAACAGGCACAGACATTGAATAATTGAATGTAAAATAACACTGAATAGTAGGGCTGGGTATTGACACAAATTTCACAATTCGATTCGATTTCGTTTCACAAGCTTGCAATTCGATTCCATTTTGAATTCGATTCGATTCAGTATTGATTATTTTGGATATCCGTTACAATAAATGGCAAATTTTCTCAAGGAAATCAAATCTCTTAACTAATGTTGTAAACTATGTGAGTCTAGTTGTAGCCTACTAGGCCTCATTAGCCTAACATGAAGGCAATAATGAACTGTTTTGTAGCTATACAAACACTTAAATTACACTTTTATTTATTTTTTATAATGAGCAGATTATATGAAATATAAATATTTAAATGATGACTGTCATAAAAACTTGCCATATTTATTCAAATATGCATTAATTATTGAAGAACATTAAAGGTATAGCGGAGGATCTTTCCGAATTTTAGAGAAGACCCGCCCTCTCCAATTTTTTTTAAAAATGCACATGCACAAACACAACACTCTTACTCCCGAGAGGGAACGTCTATACGCCTTGCACAATTATGTTCCAAATTCTAAACTAAATAAAAAACATTCATAAAAAAATGCCAACATGTCAAATGCCCTTCCGTGTTTTATTTACTTATTATACTGATCGATTGAGTGACCGAGGACTCAAGACATGATATGTGCAACCCTGTATCACACGAAATACGTTCTGAGGAAACTATTTTGCAAATCGCAATTACGTTACATAGCAACATATAAGCAGTGCTATTACGTTGGTCCTTAACCTAATATCTCTCATTGTTAATACGTTATTTTTATACATAGTTGCATATGGAGAAGTAGCTTGTTGCATTTGTGTAATAATAAACACACAAGATTTTAGAATATTTCAGCGTGATACCATTTACCATTTTGGACAAAAGGCTACTTTAGACAAATTTAGATGTTTACCGTGTCTATGCGGTCCATGACTCGTGCCAGGGCTAGCATTGTAGCTTGCATTAACTTTTACTAGTGATTTTAAATGGATTTCTCCAAATAGCGTGACAAACTTTACCTGTGTAGTAGAATCTTCGCGACTGCGGCATCAGTGAGAAGCCCAACCTGTGCTTTAGCGCACGCCAGCGTGTGATATTCACCCAAAATCTCTCTGGTCTTGTTTCTATATTCTGCGGCCTTTCTCTTCTTATCATACACTTAGTAAACATTTTTTCTCTTTCGACCCTGTAACTCCGACATAACCGTAACTCCGACATAATACACCTGAAAGTGAAAACTACATAGGGATGAGCACGTAGCCTACGACGGCCTTACGTAAACATATCACCAGAATGATTGACACTTAGGTGGACCAATAGTATAGACTACCCACCCGGAAAAAGAAAATCCTCCGCTATACCTTTAAGATTATAATGCATATGTAATATGGTGTATATATTTAGCAAAATGCTCCACTCTGGAGTTATTTTTTTCTAACTGACTAACGAGTTTATGTGGGTTTTCTGAGGTAAATATGACGATACAAGACATTGATTACAAGCTGTTTAACTGACGTCTTTCCACATTTGAAACGCTGATTGAGCGAATCAATGTGACATGATACGGATTTCGATAAGTTGTACTGTATCTTTTAACACACTTTCAGATGCTCATTCATGTTTATTTTGCGCTGTAACTGGTATTATTAAGCCGGAAGAGACATCAGCGCTGCTGCTTCTCTTGAGCTGCGCCAGAGCGATCTCACGCCACAGCGCCAAAACGTTATTCATGTTTTTGAATTTCTAAAGAAAATGGACGTAATTTGAAAATTAAGACTTTGTTTCATATCAATAGCAACAAAGGACAAAGATTATTGCAATTAGATGCGCGCAGCCGCGATACAATGTCCCGTTCATTCAAATGAAACAGGATGACTAATCGATTCTTGAGATTTAAGAATCGATATCGGTTCGTAAAAATGAGAATCGATTAATATCGACAAATCGATATTTATTACCCAGCCCTACTGAATAGTCTGGGTAGTCACTGTATAAATGAAATGTATTTCTTTGCTAAAGCTACTAAAATGATTTTCAGCAGCAGGTTTATTAGGCTACTGTCACTTTAAGGTTAGACTTAGCCTAAAATGCATGTTTGAACTGTTTTAACTGAACACAACCTGTACTGACATATCTTAAAATGTCAGTGCAATTGTTTTGTCTCAAGATGCACACTTGTTTTTTTCTGAGGCGCGTTGATAAAACCTTTAAATGTCTAAAATTGATACAATATTAAATATGTTAATTATATAGAAACACTTGCAAGGAGAATGAAACTAGGAGAAGATGAAAGTAACTACGACTTGTGGTCCTCATTTGCACACATATATTTGTAACATGATATTCTGTGTTGAAGCAAGCATGACTACTTATTGCATATGATTTTAGAAATCCATCCAGAAGGGGTCAGACTTGTTCCTAGAAATGAGAGCCTCTTCAGACGTCAACCAATGCTTTGTGTTTTGCAGTGAGCAGTGGATCAGTCACCGTTAATGCTGACTCTTCAGTGCAGCTGCTGGCGGAGGAAGCCGTTCCTCTGGACAACCTGGACCTAGCAGTGAGTCCCTGCCATACTGTTAATGGAAAAACCCATTCATGCATAGCTCCATTCTCCACTTTTCACGATCCAACCCATTCCTGGGTGGTGTTTTTTTTTGTTTTGTTTTTGTTTTTGGTTGAGTTCACTCAAAAATGCATCATTATAGACTAAAAATGGGTTACAAGGTCCATTTGAAGAAATAAAGGGAAGAGTCATTTTTGAAAAAAACAAAACAAAGACTGTTCGGATTATAATGTAGGCGTTTAATGATGTTTAATCTGTGTAGTTGTGCCGTATTTGAAAGTTCATACTGTTTCAGAAACGCCCTGTTATTTGTTTGCCAGACTGCATAGACATATTTTATTGGACTATCATTTAAATTTAGCATTCGAAACCATAGAAATCATGCTGTTTACCCTCTACAGCATCATTAAAAATGCTCTTCATATTCTGTTAGTCAAATGTTCAGAATGACACATCGAACTCATTCCAAGCGCGATGTTCTTGGACATGCCCTTTTTCCGATGCGGAATAAAGAGCACTTTTGGGTTCATTCCACATAAATAGGCCAATTTTTTATTCTTCCTAGAGATAGCTATGCTCGGGGGGCCTCGCTGGTTAATAAGGAAGGAAAGGTCAGTCACCGTTGAAGTGGTGCAGATGTGTCAAATCCCCACTGAGAGACCTTTAACTCCCAGCAATGTTTGGCCTTTACACTGTGTAATCGCCACTGTGACAAATGTCCTTCACAGGAAAGAGGCCACGTTTATTTGCTCACACTGTTGAGAATACGGCCATGCTAGTCTAGAATGTGGCTCAAGTAGCAGCAGCATTGATTTTTAAGGGAAAGATGAGTTTTCTCACTTATAAGGTGCTTCAAGATATTGAAGTTCTCAGATCTATATGACACTTGTTCCAATTGATGGCTCCTTTTATAATGTCAGCTGTTATGGATTGAGTTTTCGCCTGATATTTCAGTGTCAAGATTACGGTGAATGTGAACCAAATGCCAAGAGTGCCATGTCTTTTTTTTTTTTTTTTGTAGGCGGCGAAAGCGAACCTTGAGAAAGCCCAGTCAGAACTGATGGGCGCTTCAGATGAGGCAGCCCGGGCAGAGGTTCTGGTCAGCATAGAGGCAAACGAGGCAATCGTCAAAGCGCTGGAGTAAACCACTTGTGCTGGTATGTTCTTTTTTTAGCAAGTGAGAAATGTGGGATGATACTCAGTAAATTCTGCATATGAATGTACTTATGCTTCACCAGTTTCTATTTCTTTTTTTTTTTTGTTTCTTAGTTGGAAATTCTGTCGGTGTGTAAAAGTCTCCGGCTTTGTTTGTTCCCCACCTTACCCCATTGAAGTCAGAAACCTGCAAGACTGCTTGCTTTGTACAGTGGATGAAATTAACAATAAATTTATTTGAAATAACACGTTGTGTCACGTATGTTCTTTGCGCTTCACAAAACTAACTCAAGCTTTGTTTGGTGTGCTTTAGATTTGTTTGAGTACAGTACTGTTCATGATAGAAAGGGGGCAGTGTAGTACAGAGTAAAACAATTATATGATCAATAAGTTGGCAACAATTTAAAAAAAACCTAGTTAGACAAAGTGAGTTTATTGTAATTTAAGTTGAAATTACTTAAAAATCCAAGTTAATTTAAAGGGTATGTTTTAGCTTACCTCAAGGGCATCCAAGATGTAGGTGTCTTTGTTTCCGCAGTAGTTTCAATTTTGATATTTATAGGTCAAACCGTTCGTGTCTGTCAGTCATATAATGCTGGTCTATGGTCACCACCTCAAAGAGCATGCACAGAGAGGTCTAACTTGAACATGATGTAATGACTCGTAAATGTAAGTACACACTGATGACCTAAGACACGAAACGAGCGGTTTGTGTGAGAAATCGAACAGTATTTGTATCGTTTTTACATTGTTTGTGGTTACAAAAGGTAAAAACGATATAAATACTGTTTGTTTTCTCATACAAACCGCTCGTTTCTTGTCCTAGGCCATCAATGTGTACTTACTTACATTTACGAGACATTAAATCATGTTTAAGTTGGACCTCTCTGTACATGCTCATTGAGGTGGTGACCATAGACCTGCATAATGACTGCACAAACAAAGACACCTACATCTTGAATGCCCTTGAGGAAAGCTAAAACATACCAAAAATTAATTTCAAAGTGATCTATCCCTTTAAATTAAATTTACTGAATAAGTTTCTCATTGTGCATCAAAAAAAAAGAAATTTTGCGATGGGACTGCATAACTGGACCAACCAGTGGACCTATCATTTTGCAGAGCATCTGAAATGTTGTTCTGAAATGCCTGCCAGTCTGTCGTTAACGTGTTTCAGTATAATTACCTCCCAGGACTGCATTCCCATACAACAGCCACTCGCCTCCAAAAGCAAGATAACATTACCGCGTTCTGTCTGAGGCGCGAGTAATTTTGTTTTTTATTTAGCACCAGTTTATCAGGAAGTGATGATTTTGTTGTCTTAGGCTTACTGCATGGAAATGATGCTTTATTTGCAATTTTTTTTTTTTGCGATATTCAAATTGCTTAAGTTAAATTCGCCACTTTATATGGAAACATAGCTAATGACACCAATTCTTGTACAAGTTTATTTTTAAGCCATATTTCATTTGTTTCTTGTTTGTGCATCTTCAAGCCTCATAGCTGTTATGCTAATTTTCAACCTACTCAAGTTGCCTTCATATACATTTTCTAGATCTCTAAAAACTGACAAGCCAACAACAGAGTTAGAAATCCAGCTTGACTACGCTGCAAGAAAGAAACATCCTACAGACGGTGGACGTTGTGGAGTTAAAGGCCTATATTTGCTTAAGTACAGGTTCATTTGGGTACATGGCTGCTCTAGAGCTATATGCTTGTGCTGACTGGAGTTTTACGAGACTAAACCACATGTGTCTTTATGAACGTCTGATGCCTAGCGTGGCAACATGCTACAGCTTGCTCCAGTGGCACTTGTACAGAATTGGCAGAGAACACTTGCAGAAAGTAGTAATCGTCCTTTGCTGAGAAAAGTTGTTTTTTGGGTTCACTAGTTTTGTCTAAATTGTTACTTGCACTGCATAACGTGCATGTTTTTACTATGTTTGGGATGAATTACTTAAAAACCAATGCAGACATTCAGAAGTCTTATTTTTTGTTTTTTCACAGACTGACAGTGTCTGAAATCAGTGTGGCTAAGTCTGATATTTTGAGATTACTAATGGTTTAAGGAACCACAAGGTTCTATTTGTGTCTCACAATGTTTCCCTTGCCATCCTTTGTTCCTACATCTCCAGTGTGAGTATAGCCTCTATTCTTAAACTTCCTCTACGGGATAGTCCTAATTACTGTTCTGAAGTCTCAAGAAGGGACAGTTTTAGGTTAGCAGTTCTTCCCCAGCAAAACTTTTCATAATTGTATAACCCCCTGAGTAACTTTAGGAATTAGATATCCCAATGGCACCAACAGGTTTTTGAAGAAATATTATACCAAATTTGAACAAATTGATCTAGCAATGTCAATGGAAAAAAAGCCAACATTATCCACCTTATTTTTAAGGCAAAACTGGACATTGACATTGAAGGGTTACCTAGACCTTATGCACCAGAGAATCGTGGGCGCCGTCATCTTTAGAATATTGTCTTTGAACTTCCGGTTCTGTATTTCTATGGCATCGCTGTCGGATTAGCTGGTGAAGTGGATTTACGTATTGTAGAGTTAACTTAAGTTATCATGAGCATTGTAAAGCAGATGTCTTAACAAATTGTCGACCGGGAATTTTTTTACGAGCAGTTCATTCATACCTATGCAAGATCGCTGTGGAAATACAGACCGGAAGTCAAAAGACAACGAGCGCAACGCTGGAAAGGGGCGGGGCTACATAAGGTCAATAGCGGCTAATAAAATAATTTACAGAAAATCGCTTCTGCATTGCAAAATAAGGTGGTTGGGATTAATGTTAATTTCTGTATCCATTCTTGAAATTTAGCTCCAATGCAGCTGCCCACACGTTCTAGTCATCCTGAAGACTTTGATTAGATGGTTCAGGTGTGTTTAATTGGTGCTGGAGCTAAACACGGCTTGGTGGCCCTCCAGTTGCAGGATTGGACACCTAATCTAAACTCTGCAGGAATGTCCCTCTTGGAGAAGGATTGGACCCCTTTGAGGAGTCAGTAGTTCCCAACGGTGTTGGGGGTACACCAGGTTGGGAACCACTTGCATAGATGTCACAGAAATGCTTGAGGACCGTTTAAAGCACTGACCTGGTTTTGCTTGCAGTCTGCAGGGCTTCAGACTCTCAGGTGGCTGTGAGATACTGCACGCAGGCTGGGAGTGGGCGAGGAGGCTTGACGCTCCCGCCTACACAGACATACGGACCAGGCATATCTGAGACCGGTTCTGCAATTACTGGAATTGACTATGGCTGGAGTTCTGAGAAAAGCATCCGGTCTTAGGTCAGTCTTATAGGGCTGTTTCTCGATGTAGACCCTACACCACATCCTTTTTTTGTCACTCCCACCCACACTTGCAAAGATGCCTACAAATAGAACCTAGAGCAAGCGTTCTAGAGAAACCTGCAAATCCACAACACACCTCAAAACCTTGAGGTTGAACTTTATCAGCTTTGCTCTAGTGATAAATAACCCTGATTGACAGCTATATTGGGCATTTAAGATGGCATCCTCTTGTAAGTCTTTGACACAGTCATACTGACTATCTTTTGTTAAGCACTGGTACTAAATGGATTAGGGATTAAATAATGACTCCACCAGTCTTGTTTTGACTGTTTATCCTTTACAAGTGAGTCCCTACAATGCCAGTAAATGTCATAACTAGATGATCTGGCTGCAAATAGTATCTTTCCAGAGATATTAGTTACCAGAATTTTACCTCCCGGGGTCCTACACAAGCTAAGCAATGGCGATTACTGGGAATGCTAATGGCTGACCTTCTCCAGGTATTATAGGCCTACTTGGCCCAGACAAACACATAGTCCTCCACAAACCATGGCAGAGAGGTAGGTACGACATACTTCTTATTGATTGCAAGGAAAAGAAAGGACAAGCTAACTTTCTTTGTATCTCCCTCATGCTAACAGTGATGTTTGTGGTGGTCTTGCGTTCCACAGAGCAAAGTGTCACATTCCCGAAGGGTGAGGTTGTTAAATCAGTTGACTGGGAAAGCAAGGGTGAGCCGTGGGCTCATGTATCTCTTGTAGAGTGAAACCCTGTACACCAACTCTAAAGCACAGTTTCTGTAAAACTGTTTGATGGCTCATAACATACATTCGTATGGTGCACTTTAAAGGTTTAAACGATGTCTATGGCCAGAGAAATTGAGGTGAACCCATTTTTTTCTCTAAGGCACATCAAGAAATGGCTGACAATTCACAAATCCTTGACCAGAATCCAAAGACTTCCTGTACGGTCTCCAGCATCCTTCGAAGGGCAGACCGAGCATTGTTAAATGGGACGGTCTAGCCTACAGAGGATTGTTCTTGTCATCTAGCAATTGTGACAGCTGCCATTGAGTGACAGTAATGTTTGTACTGGACTTTTTTGAAAGTTATGTTAAACTGTCTGAAAACAAAACAGGGTTCACAAACTGTCTGAATGTGTTCACCATGGCCCATTTCTGTATGTAAT
This sequence comes from Pimephales promelas, assembly GCF_016745375.1. Next base: position 164,674 of record NW_024121248.1, read on the forward strand.
GAAGAGTATAGCTATATATAATCGCATCTTAGTAAGATATGTCAACATTTGAATCGCTTTAAGTTTTTATTAGGTGTTCAAGCACGAAAAAATCCCCTAAAAAGCATCGTGCAGCCCAAACCGTTAGGCATAGAGACTTGAAACTCAGCCAGATGGTAGGGCTTCAAATTGAGGAGAAACTATCAGAGTATGAGCCCGATTGGCCCATAGGTGGTGCTACAGCAACCAAAAGTACTCCAATGCAGTTTGACTTAGCCTTTTACACCATTGTAATCCGTGGCTCAAGACAGACGGGATGTATATCTCCGATTTAGATTTAGGGCCAAAAAAAAAGTTATGTCGAATTTTGTCCAAAACCTACTTTTGCAAACTAGTCCCTGGTTTTTTAGCCTGATCGGAACCAAACCAGTCTAGGCCTATTCTCTGGGCTGTTTAGATCATGCTAAAACATGTTCTATTCCATCTATGATCTCAGTGGTTAAATGCTTGCTACATAAGGCTTAATGTATTTTGATGCTTTTGTGCTTAAAAGCCTTAAAGCAGCCAAGCAGTTCAGGCTTGAACACCGCTAAATGTTGCTTGCAGCTTTAATTATTATTATTATTATTTATACATTTGTATCATTAAATATGAGTAAGTTGAAGCCGAATACTTTCAATTAAGCGTAATTCAATTCTCCCAAAAGAAATTCTGTTGTCACTGGAGCGCAATACATTTTGCCGTAGGCGAGGCCGCAAAGGATCCATCTGTTGTATCCTTAATTTCATGGGAAATGAAGGACGCATTTGGAGGCCACCTTCGAATTGCCAGGTTGCGGCGACGCAATCGGCCTTCGAAGAACGCAGCCTTTGAATTGAGACGCAGCTCGTGTCACCTGTCAAGTGTCTTGTCTTAACCTTACCAATCAAGAAGCACTTTCCTTCTCCACCGCCATCACTTTTTTCCCCAACTAAGGTATCCAGCTGGAAAAAAGCTCTGATTTTATTTCCCCTTAAATGCAAAACATTGACCCTTTGAGTGCATCACACTGTGGAACCAACCCTGCAGCACTGCATGGAAAACTAATTTGGGCAAAACCAGTTGTGACATAGACCTAATGATTAACTAAAGAGAGAAAAAAAAAGTAAATTTGTGATTCTGTGCATGCATCTCTACTCTTAAAGTAGAACCTCTTGTTTAGCAAGAACATGGACATGTTTGACTGTTGCACTTCAGTTGTGCGTCATCTGCAGTGTCTCCCGCCTGAAGGCTGTATCAAGTTAAAGTTCACTTCTAAAAAAAATGCGTCTCGCCTTATTTTTTCATTCAATTACTCTAAATGTGTTCTGTGTGTCACTTAAATTGCTTTGCTCATTCTGTCTGACCTTTGTTTTGTAGCACTGCATCAGCTGCCGTTGGCAGTTTTATTTTTCGATTTTTCCTACGCTATCTCACGACCAATTCGTACGAGTGATTAAAAAGTGGCTAATTGGTACTAATTCATACGACCTCACTCGTACGAATACGTACGATTTGTCCAAACCCACGTGATGGGTAGGTTTAGGGGCGGGGTCAGGGGTAGGTAATTCGTACGAATTCGTACGAATTGGCCAATTCGTAAAATATGTACGATTTAGCAAAAATCGTACTACTGAGGTCGTACGAATTGTTACGAATAAGCCACCTTGTAAAATTCGTACGAATTCTCGTGAGATCCGGTTGGATTTTTCATCGTCTCACGTCAAGAGTGCTTCGTTTTTACTTCATTGTGTTAAAAAGTTAAAAGTATTTACTACTTTGAGACCCCTTCGCAGTTGTGTTGCGCTCTGTCTTGCCTGCAAGAATGCGTCCTGTAGGAACACACCCTAATACCGGCTCTCAGTACTTGTGGTTTAGCAAGCCCCGTTGCCTGTTGTACCAACTGCGCTGAAAGTATAATTCACAATAATATGCTTTGCATTTGGGGGTGCTTCAGGTTTGAATTGTTTCCATGGCATTAGAACATTCCTTATGCAATTTGCATACAGGTCATGGGCATTGTTCTCTTGCATTAATAATTTTTACCTAATTAGTTCAAAATTAGCATATCGATTTGAAAGGTTTATAGTAAATGTATACTATATATATCCTCCTGTCCTTACACAGAGTGACTCGTGCTGGTTTCCGAATCACATGTCTTAATGCTGAAGCACTTGGAAAATATGTCATCATGCTAGTTTCCGTCTAGCACTACCCAAGTAGACATAGCACCATTTACACACTTATGCAGTCCCGGACTTTGGTGCTGGGCCCCACACCCCAATGCAAATGTATGACGCTTTCCAGTGCTGGCAGACAGCAGATCAAACATAACCATGAGTACAGCCATTGATCTTTTTCTGTCAGCTGGCCCCGTATTAGCAGGTGGTGGGGCGAGGAAGGTTGGGCTGTTAGGCGAGGTCAGGAATGCGCTAGAGTGAAAACGATGCCAATTGGTCACTTATTTTCATGGTGAACATAATGACGAGAAGTAATGATGACAGCAGTTTTGCAGTATGCAAACTAGCCTTATACGAAGCCAAAACGAAGTGAACTTATTTATGTTTACCACCGCCTTGCCCTTTAAGCAAGTTACTGTATGCTATGACGATCCCTCTGAGGTAATACTCCCAGGAACTCCCGACTTGTCATCATTCCAGAAAGATAACGTGCTTGCTAAAGCTAGCTTTCACATTTCCCATACTAACTCAAACTAGTAAAAGCTTTCTGATGCTTCAGATTTGAAGCAAAAAGATCCATTGTGCACTGGGGAACAACTGGACGTGATTAACCACATAATTTATAACTGACAGATTGACACATCTTAACTGTTTAGCCGTGGTGTTATGTAGCATGCATTTTATCACAGTGGTTACAGAATGCTGATAAGGTATTACATGGGCAAAAAAATACTGGGTTCAATCCAGGACTATCCCACAAATAGATCGCCTCTTAGAATTCACAAGGCCTCAGATTATGGGAAGCCACTACATGTAATAAGTAGAAGGTTGCTGGTGTGCTTTTGCAGTAAGACATTTAAGTATGAATACCTCATGGACAGTGTCTTATATCAGTGTACAAAACGTCTAATGAACCTTCAGTGTGTTGACGCACAGCACTTGTAACCCATCCAACAAATGATGCACCTTAGTGAGGTGTATGAATCCTCAGAAACATTAGCATAAGATTAACGTAGCGCTGCAGGTTAACACATCCTCATGCTTGGTGTCATATAGGTTAACAAGAGTACAAAAATAGACCTCTTTGACAAATTAATGCTGCACATATCAAATATTCTGATCTGTTATACCTCGACATGACTAAACATGGACTGCATCAGTCTCTGTTAGCCTCTTAACACAATGGTCTGGTTTCACAGACAGGGCTTAGATTAAGCCAGGATTAGGCCTTAGTTTAATGAGGACATCTGAGTAGCTTTTATAAACATTACTGGTGTGCATCTTGAGACAAAACAATTTATTTCAGTTAAAACAGCTCAAACATGCATTTTAGTCCTTCTGTGAAACTCAGGGGGAGGAGTTATTAATTGATAAAAGTTGATGGCACACTGGGCAACTTTTTGAGCAATGCTGCTGGGCGATATTGCCGTCAATGGGCAACCAGGTGAGACTTAGGCGACCTTTTCTGATTCTTAAAGGAGCTGTGTGCAAGATTGTGGCCAAAACTGGTACTGCAATCACTTTCAAATTAGAGCGTGTCCTCCCCTTCCCCCATGACGCGAGGTTGCCAGATATGCTGCAGATATTCCTGCAGGATAGGCTGCTACAAGGAGTAGCAGTCCGACACAGTGAGCTTTTTTCTGTTAATTATTTATTTCGGACTTTGTAACTAAGTATTTCGAATTCATATCGAGTTCTTTGGTGTTTCGCAACGTTAGAATTTTTTTATCCGATTCCGACACGTATGTTTAACTAGAGAAGAGCTGCCAACCCGAATGCCGCAACACTACTGAGTCCGTGATTGGTAGATCGGTGGAGGGTGACGCATCAGAACAAAACACAACTTGACAACATCAACACCAGTCGAGGGCTGCGACTTCACTTTTTAAATGACAATATCCTGGGCGGACTTCTGTTGTCAGTGTTATAAATATTTGAAATGAACATGATTTCTTAATGTCTAGTGACATATCAGGGAAAATTTATGAATAATTGAAATAAATTTCTTGCATACAGCTCCTTTAATGGAAAATTGCCCAAGCAACATTGCCCGGCAGCATTAGTTAAAAATGTTATCCCGTGCGGCATTCGGGTTGCCAGCTCTTGCCAACCCTCACCTTAAGGGTTGGATTCAGTGGAAAGTCATGATTACAAAGTGTGCTGTTCCTCCCACCGGATATTGGATACTTAGCGTCATTTCAACCCTGGGTTAAACAACGTTTCACACTTAATTTTTCTAAGGGGATGCTTTATGCAACCTAAAGGGTCAAGTTTTTAATTCTTACCATGGCCTATGAGCCCCTACTGGTAGATGTTGTAACTACACCATATTTCTCCATTGACAGTTTTTTTTTAACCTACTTTTTTCTGTGCTGCTTTTGACATCACAACAGTTCAGGACTGTACAGTGTGTATGTTCATCAGCCAATTAGCATCGTGGCCACGTCACTTTGTCGCAGCTCTAGTGTGATTATCACATGATTGGCTGCAGAAACAAGTGCTCATGAGTAAACACGCCAGATTTCACATTACATCCTTCCACGTGGTTCCAAACCAGCCGAGCAAGTGCCATTGAGATGACTGTGAATGCAAACGGATAGCCTTTTCCAGGAAAACTTAGGTGGATACAATAGCTAAATGCAAACTTTTTCATTAAATGTCAAGTACACTGTAATTCCATTCAGTTTTGATCCAAACTAGGGCTGTCAAACGATTAATTGCGATTACAACCCGATCTCACGGGTATTCGTACGAATTTTACGAGGTGGCTAATTCGTACGACCTCACTCGTACTAATTAGTACGATTTTGCTAAATCATACATATTTTACAAATCAGCCAATTCGTATGAATTCGTACGAATGGCCTACCCCTGACGCCGCCCCTAAACATAACCGTCACGTGGGTTTAGACAAATCGTACGAATTCGTACAAGTGAAGTCGTATGAATTAGTACGAATTAGCCACTTTTGAATCACTCGTACGAATTCGTACGAATTGGTCGTGGAATAGCGTAGGATTAATCGCATCCAAAATAAAGTTTTGTGTTTACATAATATATGTGTGTGCACTGTGTATAATTATTTTGTATATATATATAAATACACACACATGCATGTATATTTAAGAAAAAAATATGATTTATATATAAAATATTTATATTTATATATGATATAAATTATATATAACTCTATATACAGTATATACATGAAAATATACAAGCATGTGTGTGTATTTATGTCTATAAAATAATTATACACAGTGCAGCCACATATATTAAACACAAAACTTTTATTTTGGATGCGATTAATCGTGATTAATCGTTTGACAGCCCTAATCTAAACAGTTTTGTATTGTAAAATGATTGCTTCATGATACCTTTGCAGCTGTTTGAATATCAACTAATGAGGAACTGAAAAGGACTAAAGAAGAATTAATTTGCATGAACAAAATACACTTTTCCTTTGAAAAGAAGTGGTATAAGGATATTTCGAAACATTTTCTTTTCTGGTATAAGCACTAGGTACGATTATTCTAGAACAATCTTTTTTTTAAATAATGAACCTGCCTAACTCTTGAGTATCTTAACCTAAATAAATAAATATAACTTTTAATATTGCTAAGTCACTAAGCAACATTTTCAGTTTACATTCTCTACAGTTCAAAAAACGAATTAACTTGTCTAGGAAACAATGTTTTAGTCTTCAATTAACCAATCTTTTTCCTTCTTCATGGAAGTCATAATCTGATTCCTTCAGCCAATATGTGGGAAGTTGTAAAAGTAAACAAACTCATTGGCCCCTATGTAAATGCTTTACCGGATGGACACAACTGAACTCTCTGTGGTGATCTCTAACAGCACAGGGAAATGAGGAAGTAAGCAATAAGGCACATCGCGAAAAGCCAGTCGTGGGGACTGCGGCTCAGAAACGGAGACGGGAAATAATGGCATTCTTGTGAAGTGTGTGCTTCTATTTTTAAAGTCTAAATGGATGCAGGATGACCAAGCTTCCTACGTCACAGATGGAATCAGAGGGCCAGAATTACCATCCATATCAATGATTAGATCACCACAAACAGCGAGTACAGGTGAAATGTCAGTGTGCCACGCTGCCCCCGTGCATTGCTTCTCTATAGAGGCAGTGTTCTGATTAAATTAGCCTAACGTGGGAAGTTGCTAATCCGAGCCAACCCAGGATTAAGCCTGCAGGACATCGAGAGTACATGGGAGAATGCATGTTTGAGTGTAGGTTGCTGAGTGGGCGGTGGATAACAAGGGTTTGCGGAGAACAAATAAACCTTGCTGAACATGAGGCTAACAAAGATACCCCTGTAGTTTCGCTTTGTCTTAATTCATCATATGATGTTGTAGAATATGAAAAGAAATGTGGATTAATAACAAGCAATACACAATTGATTTGCTCGAGGAATTTGGCTGACGCGTTGGTCGAATTCTCTTGTGCTTATTCTCGGTTTTCATTTTATAATGTGGTCAAGCTCTGCAGGTGGCTACTTATGAAAGACTATAAATGAAATATGCCTAGAGCTACTAAGGCCTGGAACAAAAGATGTAATTTTGTGATTATATATAGAAAATACCTGAATCACTGGGCTCGTGATTAGCTGAAGATTAACCACTTTAAATAATAAAAAAGCTATGCTAGTTTTCCGCCACTGAATAAAAATAAAAAAGGTAATTGCTACTTTTTTTTTCTTGCAATTCCAGCTTTTTTTTCCCTCAGAATTATATGATATAAACTCACAATTTCGAGTTATTTGCAAGAATTGCAAGCTATAAATGTCATAAATCTATACAGGTTATTTTAATTCCTCAATTCTGGTTCTCATTACATGAGTCTCTAGAAAACTTGATTCTCATTGGTTAATCTTGGCATTCATTGGTCAGATATTTCTTAAAGGGACAGTTCGGCCAAAAGTTAAAATTCTGCCCTCATGTCATTCCAAACCCATAAGATTTTCTCTCATCTTCGGAACACAAAAATGATCTTTTCAATCAAATCTGTCCAAGTTCTGTACTCTCTATTGACAGCTACACTGTAAAAAATATATATATTTTCAAGATTTGTTATCACAACATTTTTTTTCTTTTATCAAATCAACTTAAATAATTTATTTAGTTCAGATAACTTATTATTTTGAGTTTCTGATGATTAAATCAATCTCTCTTTTTCCAGTTCAATCAACTTAAAATTTTAAGGCATTTTATTTTATTATAAATTATTTAATTTTAAAATGTTTAACGCTCATCACAGAACAGAGCAAGGCGAGCATTTGAGCTTATAAAACTTAATTTTTTTAATTTATTTTTTAAATGGCCGATCGTTTCGCTAGATAAAACCCTTATTCATCGTCTGTTATCGTTTAAAGCCCTTTAAAGCTGCACTGAAACTCTCATTTGGACCTTGAAACGTTTGGTTCCCATTGAAGTCCATTATGTGGAGAAAATCCTGGAATGTTTTCATCAAAAACCTTAATTTCTTTTCCACTGAAGAAAGAAAGACGTGGACATCTTGGATGACATGGGGGTGAGTAAATTATCAGCAATTTTTTTTTTTTTTTTAAAGTGAACTACTCCTTTAAGTGATATAAGCCTATAGATGGCTAATATAGGCCTACAGGTAACTCCGATCAATAGTTAATGTCCAAGTATTTATTTATTTGGTTGATGAGCAAAATTATATGTAGAGTCAGCTGTCAATATCTCAAAATAGATGTAATAAATGGATCACTGTTTCCACAAATATATGAAGCAGCACAACTGCTTTTAACATTGATAGTAAAAAGTGTTACCAGAGCTGCAGCTCAGCATATTAGAATGATTTCTGAAGGTTCAAGTGACTGAATGGAGAAATGGCTTCTGAAATTCAGCTTTGCTTTGCCATATATCAGGAATAAATGACATTTTAAATCAAAATATAAAACAGTCAACACACAAAATATCTCCTACACCCTGTTGGAGGAAATACACCTGTAAAGTACAGTTTATTGCAACGTACTTTGTTGTATGTTCGTTCAAAACCTTGTGTAACTATGTCTTGTGTAATTTCTGTTCCCACAGTACTCATTTGTCCCCAACTTCCTGTTGACAGACCTATGAGCCACGGCCCTGCGCACTGACAGGCATGTCCTAATACTTCCCTCTCTGTTTCAACAAAGGAATCGGGGGTAAACAACAATTCGGAATGGGCTGACAGATAAAGGCAGATGAAAATTTCTCGAACATGAATATGGGAATCGGGTGACTTTGATAGTTTGGAATGCTGCTCACCCACACATGCACAGACGCCCACATATGTCCCACACATGTCTCACATATGAATGCACATAAAGATTACTCATTGTGACACTTCAAGATCCTTCACATCCACCCATTCCATTCAAAGACAGACATTCTAGCATGAATAAGGCTAATTGATTCAGTGAAAGCTGTTTAATTGGCAAGATAACCTCTTCGATAAAATTCCCTTTAGGGTGGGAAAGCAGCTAAACGCATTGTTTCATTTTAGGAGCATTAACAAAGAATTCATTAATCATGAACACTTTGCACTTTATCTCCACCTTGCCGCATCACCGCTTCGAAAAGGTAATGAGGGAAGGTTTATGAAACATATTTCAGTGTTGTATTGTCAGTATTGTTGGACAAACTAATCAGACATAAGAATATAAATGCATAATCATCATCTTTACTACTCTGTAAAAAAGTTGCCGCCTTCAATTTTTAAGTACAATCAACTTGGATGTTTAAGTCATTTCAACTTACATTAGCTTACAAAATAGCTGCTGAACGTTTCACTATTATTTCTCCTAAAACAATTAGTTACCATTTTGTGACATTTATGAAAATACCCTTGATCTAATAAGCATATCAAATTAGGATGGTGATTTTAGTTTGGAGGACAAAAAATATATATAATTTAATATATAATTCAACTCTCTATAAAATGCTCAAATTATTTGCTTACGTATACTTATAACATATACTTTTATTTCTTGAAATATTAATCTTTCGTATGTTTTACTGCTATATCAAAGCGGCGTCACCAACTTCCTGAGATTAGAATTCCACGTAAGTTTGTTGTTTACCTTAGACTTCTCTCGTATCCAAGCAATGTGTTTTCCTTGACTGGTTGCCCAGATACTTCTTTATGACGTCAGACATAATCACGCCCCTCCTAAATCAATGGCTTCTCCACGTTAGCATCTTTTAAGGTGGCTCGACTCTTATAACTTGTCTATATCTGTATTTATGCCATACAATTGAACCTCGTTTTCACTCTTAGATTACATCTGAGTGAAATTAATGTCATAAATTTAAACAAATATCATAAAATATCCATAAAAGTTAAATAAAGCATGTGATTTTATTCCTCCACCTTAAATCACATGCTGACATCGCAAGAAGGGAAGACTCCGCCCTTTCTATGAGCTGCTTTGTACTTCAACTCCGCCGCTCGTATGCTGTCACACCACACGGTGTAGTTTCGGATGGCAGGAACACTGGAATAGATTTGGGATTTAAACCGGTGTCTGCACTGGGAAAGCCGATTCATTTAACCCAGACACATCTTAGCGGACATTCTTTGTGGACAAATCTAAACTATATAAATATTTTTTCCATACATGCCAAAACTAGGCAACTTTGTGGAGGATTCTGAGACGTTGTCGCGAAACTTTGAGGTTTTCGCCACAATTATTGGTAAGTGCCAGAGTCATATTTTTAAAATGGATATGTACTTTTTAATGCAACAGCTGGGTTGCTGTCTACTCTTTGGTGCATGTATGCACCAGTAACTTTTTGCAGTAAGTTTGGTTTCGCTTTAAAGCAAGATACGTGTTTAATTTGACTTTTTACATTTGTTTTGAGTAAAATCTTTTATTAATTTCTACCAGCTCTGACCTTCTTAGACTATTTGAATTTGGGAGGTTAAAGAGATTTTAATTAAATACTTTTAAATATTAAAATTAATATTTTAAAACACTGAGAATTGAAATACTGTCATGTTTTACTCACACTCGTGTTGTTTTGTGTCACTTTCTTTCTTCTGTGGCACACAACAACATTAGATTATTAGAATATGACAGCCACGGTTTCATTGCAGCATCTATTTTCATAAAATACTGATGTTGTCATTCTGCCTAAGTTTACTTTTGTTCTCTACGGAAGAAAGTCAAATGGGTTTGGATCAATGACATAAAATTTATTTTGCGTGAACTTTTCCTTTTTTAGCAAATATTTAGCTTCCACTTGATGTTAATTTCTTGCTTATACGACCAAAAAAAAAAAAAAGAAGTTGCCTCGGTGGTTTGGAAATGAATTTACCTATACCTATTTTGGTCACTGGTAGGCGCTAAAACTACACCGTAAATCTTAGATGGATGGATAGATATTTTGTTCTCACATTGGTTCTCACAACTGCTCATGCTCTACGTGAATAAGTTGTAAAGTCTGGCATAAGGAACAATCACTTGGGCCTTATGCCAGAGTTTGGTCAGAGTTTTTTTTTTTTTTTTTTTTCACAGATATGATAAAACCAGAAACAAGTTCTTTTTTTATCAGTAGTTTCTTCAGATAAGGTGTTATGTCATAGCTGGCCCAACCATCTGTAGACGTTTGCAGACTGTTAGCTTACAGCACATTTGGCACGAGAGCATGTTTGTGAGTGATTGACGTAAGTGTCAATTTGTGTATCGCCCCAAGCGATGCTTATACTGGATGACTGGTCTGGGACGCGACGTTTCCTTAAGAGCATACTGTCTTTTATGGAGGACTATTTGAATAGAGATAACCATAATCATAATCATAATGCAAGCTTTCAAACGTAAGCTGCACACGTAGACAGATTACAGGCTCTTGGAATTATATATTTGCATATGGATGCTTCTTCAATATCATTATGGCTTTATAGGCCACTTTAATTGACTCATTTTAAAGATTTGTTTTATTGAGATTTTTTTTTATTAAGATTTTTTATTGTTACATTTTTCGATATTGAGCCTGTCCCACACACGGACACGTTAACTTTTATTTAAATTAAATATATATATATATATATATATATATATATAAGATATTGCTGTTCCCAAAACTGCTGTCATCATTGAAGAATCACCCATAAAACAGCGAATTATGAAGGTAAACCTGTTTGTAATGTAGTTGCGCGATTGAACAAAATATTACATAATAAATAAACGCCAAAATCGCTATATATATATATATATATATATATATATATATATATATATATATATATATATATATATATAGATAATCTAAGAGAAAATTCGACCCCTAAAAGTCACTGAATAATTGGCACAATGGGAAACAAATATGCAACCTAGACACTTTTTTGTTTATAATGCGTTGTTTGGGAAACACACCGTTTAGTGTTGCCATTTAAACATTCAAGGTGATATATTCGGCGACTTTTGTTACTTTGACAGTTTGCCTCATGAATGGTGTGGAATTGGTAAGAGTAGGTTGGATTCCAGGACTGGATCTCCTCGCCCACTCAGATTGGATTTGTCCTCAATGAGGACAGCGATGTGGGGGAGAGAAAGAAGGCGGGGTTTGTGCTCCACGTGGGTGAGGAGTCTGTCCCCTCGTTGGCTACGAGCATGTGACGTCTTTACAGAAGCCTCCTCTGATTGGACAGCGCTTTTGTGGGTGTAACCATAGCTGCACAGTGGAAGCGAGATACGGCGAAACAACGGGCATTATTATGCGTGTTTCACTGGAGTTTCTCTTCGCGATGAGGGCTGGGGTTTAAAAAACCGTTGCGCTGGTTTTGCAGTACACTGTCAACGACAAAGGACTACAGTTTACAGAATATCAATGTTTATGCACTATCGGAAAATTAGAATTAAATACTGCTGTAAAAGAAGCTTTTAATTTGGAGGCTCACAGCAGGATCGATCACCAACCGGGAATAATCATTTGGGAATATTTTCCAAGAGCTTTTACAGATAGCTTTCCACCGAGAGATCCAGCCCTATCCATCTTTCCGCATCCACCGACCCTGTCTCCTCTATCGTAGGCTATCGAATGGACCAGCATCCGAGCGCCCGGAGCTGCAGCAGTCGCGGAACTGCGCCGTCCTGCGAGAGCGTCTCCGGCGAGCCCCCCATGAATTTGTACATCCACTCCACCACCGGCACACGCTTCGAGCTCTCCCTTCCCGCAGAAGAGACCGTGGAAGGGTTAAAGAGAAGACTCTCTCAAAGACTGAAAGTCCCCAAAGAAAGACTCGCTCTGCTACACAAAGAAACGTGAGTAGTAGCCTGATGTGTTCCTGTTAGGTTGCACCACGGTTGCTTGTTTTTAACAATGGTTAAGAGCACGTCAGAAGGATGGGTTTAGCTGGGCTTACTAATGGAGATTTTCAGCCACCGACAATGGCAAGCCGGTTTAACATTTATTCAGTCAGTAGGATATATATTTATCAGTAGTAGCCTATACTTGTTTTATCATCTGTAGTAGCCTAGTACTGGTAGTAATATTTCCACTTCATTAGCAAATATGCATTCGATATCTAGTGCATTCAATTAGCACGGTTTAGTATCTATTCAGTACGTATTCAGCGTCTTTTTTTATCAACTTGACTCTTTCAATAATGACAGCTCCTGTTGTTACTGGTAATCAATTGCAATTCTAAGGAGATCTGTGGTTCATATATAGCCTATATAAACACACACACATTCACTTCTGACTAGTACTTGCTGGTATGATTCTAGTTTTTTATTTAACTCATTAGGTAGTAGTACTAACTGTTTAGTCAACTATTTTTTATTCCAGTCTGGTTTCTAATATTGGGATATTGACTACAAGCTAATGCAAGGAATGAGCAGTTGATGACTTACTGAATAGATAGTAGTCACTACCGGAATAAGTACTAGTATGACAAAGAAGGGTAGGTAGGCTACTAAAACCTAATTAGTAAAGGAAATGGCTTGCCATAGATGATCTTGGAGCCCTGTTTCACTTTGTTGCATGCACAGCATCAAATTTTCTTTTGCTGTGGCAGTCCACCGCCTCTTGAATAGAGAAATGAAAGTGATCTAAGCTGTTGACAGTGTGCTGTGGAAGTCAGTTAGGCCATGTGCAATGCAAGGTGCGCTAGAAACCTGTGATATCTGAAACTGTACTACTAGCCCATTTCAAAACATTATGCAAGCAATATAAGCTTCTAAAGGGCCCAAAGGTGTTTCCCACTGACAGTAGGACATGCATATAAATAGATTTTCCTAATCTCTTGATTAAACTGGTTCGTTTGCTTGGTTAGAATATGCATGCCATTGGTAATTGTCATTGTAAGCTTGATGTCGGACGAATAAAGCATTCATAGTGGGACTTGCGCTGCTGTGTTAGAATATTTTAAGCGGACGTTAAGGAAATAAGAGGCTATGTTAGTTTCTGGGCAGTTAGCACATTGCCTAACAATTGCACTTGGGTGGTGGAGCTAGGAGGTGAGAGAGAAGCTCTTTTGTCACTTGCAAATGATCCAAACAGTTGCATTGTTTGTGCTTTGAATTGGGCTGATTGAAAAGCCCTCACAAGTAATCACCACCAAATTACATCATCCTTTTAAAACGAAGAGCGTCGCTTAATCTCTTCTGTTTGGTTTAGCTGCCTCCAGGCCAAGTGCTCAGTCCCTTTGTTCGGCAGGAGGTGGTGACATTTAGCCTGAGCACATGTGTGTACATTATGCCACAAGGACGGACATTTTTTTTAAAGGATCAGTGGGTTAAAAATACATTTAGACAGTTTATTTGAAACATTTGGAACTAAACATGCTGATTTGTATATGCACTGGTGTCAGACGACTGGTAGAGGCTGCACATTTGTTTTTGGATAAATATCTATATCTATACATAAAGGCTACATTATGTCTGTACCAAACTGTTATAGTGTACAGTTAAAAAGGGATAGTTCACTCAAAATTCACCCTCATGTCATTCCAAAGCTATGCGACTTTTTCAATGGTACAAAAAGTATATATTTTGGACCCCATTGACTTTCATTGTATGGACAAAAACAGTTCTACAACATTCTTCAAAATATCTTATTTTGAAGAAAATGGTTAATATTACCATGCTGGAATTTTTTCACATCTTGAGTTTTGAAGACTAACATCTCCTTGATCTTTCTAGACGCCTGAGTTCAGGAAAACTTCAAGATTTGGGAATAACGGATGGGAGCAAGTTAACGCTCGTTCCGACAGTTGAAGCAGGCCTAATGGTAAAAATAGCATGAGCTACATCATATTTGTTGTAATTCGTTGACCCTTTTTGTCACACTCCTATTTACCCTAATTTCTCTCTTCCTAAAGTCTCAAGCATCAAGACCTGAGCAGTCAGTAATGCAGGCGCTGGAGAGCTTGACGGAAACCCAGGTAAGGTTTCACTCTAATAAGGTCATCCCAGTAGATGTTTGAATTACACAGTGGCTCATTAAAATGGACAGTTGTGCGTACACTTAACCTAATTGCCAGGGCAGCACTGAACACCTGCACTTGGCTCTTTTTTTAAAGGATCATTTGTGTTTTTGAACTCTCTACTGGGCAAGATGTTGCACTGGCACATAGGGTAATGGGATACAGATGATGCCCTTCTAAGCTCTTAACTCAAAGACCTCCACACACTTACTACGCATATTTTAAGAAACACCTTCCAGTTTCTAGGCAACATCTGTAAGCCGAGGCAAACCCCACCTAGAAGCCACTTCATTGAAACGCCACCTTTCAATCTACTATTTTATGATTATAACACTTTCTAATGTGATACTTCATTTTACTTAATGTTTTAATTGGTTATCCAATCTAACGTTGGATGTTGACAGTCATACACTTGCATTTTCTTGCTGATATTTTGGGAAATCCTGGGTTATTGTGTTTGTGTGTGAGTGACATCAGTGTGTGCATTTGTGTAGGAGAGCAAAGCACCGATCTGTAATGACGACAGAGAAGTGTGGTTGTGTGTGCAAGGGGAAAGGGTAGACATGGGAGTGCACCACTCTTAATGCTCAAGATGCCTTCTCCTTTTTCAGTAGAAAAGCTTTTTAACCTGTTAAAAGTGGCTCCCGTTTGTCCTTTCTCATCAAAAAAACCTTGCAAACATTAGTTGTGCTTTTTCTCTGATCTAATTAGCTATTTGTAGGCAGCTAACTGTGCCATTTGGTTGATTATGAAACGACCCAGTTTTAGAAATCATCATTTGTGTCTTTTTTTTTTTTTGTAGCTTCATGGTTACAGACATGAACTGAGAGCAAATGTGAGACATATCAGTCCTTCAGAAATTAGTCAACACAATTGTGCAGCCAAAACGACTGTAAAAAGGGATGACACTTAGCATCTTAGGTCAGGCGTCGTTGTTACAGTCAGTGGACGACCACATACATAGCAGAATTCCAAGAGCTACAGTGTTAGCTTCCAGGGAAAGATCCATCTCAGACTTCCTCGTAACCAGACTGTTTTATGGAAAGGGAAGGCTTGCAATTATTGGAATGGCATTTTTCCCCTTGTAACTCTGGCCTAACAGCTTTTCTGGCCTATAATTTAAAGCTGCTGTGGTTTCGCGTGTCTCTCCATAGTCTCCAGTTTTACTCTCTCCGCCATTAAAGAGGAAGAACGGAATGACATCAAGGAGGGAAAATATAGCCCAGTTTATGAACGTTTAAACGCCATTTTTGCTTTCGAGCAGCGCTTTGTTGCTGGAAACCGTGCCCATCAAGTCGAAATAATGACTGGTGTCTGATTCTTCCGGCGACGGAGTACATTAATTAGAGGTTTCTGTGCTAATCCACCACTATAGGCAGGTAGATTGCTCGCTTTGTCCTTGGGGGATAACATATTGGTTTGTTTCCTCAAGCAAGCGGTCTCAGTGGCACAGACTAGAGATGTTTTCCTGTCATAACTCTCCACCCTTCAGACACCCACCTACTCACTTTAGAATGGGTCCGGTGCCTGTCATTGTGTCTGAAAATGGACGGATGCAAAAAATGGGATTCAACAATATAGAGTGAGTCACCTCTCTGTCACCCCCTTGTCATTTCCACCCACCCAACCCCCTTCCCAGAGGGAGCATGGGATGAGAGGAACTGAATATGAGAAATGGCCGTAGTGACGTCACCCTTGAGGAGGGTCTGGAGTGTATGTGATTACCAGGGATGACAATGATGAGTCAGAATCATTGGTATAGATTGAAGACAAAAATAGAAGCGGTGGGATCGCACGTCACACTTGAGTGGACGCCATATCCACAATGAATTTTTTTTTTTTTTTTTTTTGGATTTAGCAAATATTTGAAATGGAAAAGGTGGATTTTGCCATGTTGTGTGAACAGCTGGCTCATGGGAGGAGATATTCGTTTGCATTCTGATCTGTGTTCAGGGCCATGCCTATGTGTGTTTGCACAGAGAACACTCCCGATCCAAGGGGGACTAAGTTGACATGGGCAATCACTTGGATTCGTGACTGTTCTTGTTTCCCGTCCGCCTTTGTGATTGAAGTGCTCAGTTTCGTGACTGAACTGGGAAGGAAGGAAGGAGGGTGGGAGAGGGACTAGTGAGAACTTCTCTTTAGCCGATAACCAAGCCACAAGCTTTTTTTAATAGTGTTAAAGGGTTAGTTCACCCAAAAATGAAAATTCTGTCAGTATTTACTCACCCTCATGTTGTTCCAAACCTCTATGTGTTTATTTGTTCTGCTGAACACAAAGGAAGATATTTAGAATAATGTTTTAATCAAACAGATCTCATTCCCCATTGACTACCATAGTATGTATTTTTTCCTATGGTAGTCAATGGGGAATGAGATCTGTTTGATTAAAACATTATTCTAAATATCTTCCTTTGTGTTCAGCAGAACAAATAAACACATAGAGGTTTGGAACAACATGAGGGTGAGTAAATACTGACAGAATTTTCATTTTTGGGTGAACTAACCCTTTAAACTCCTTCTCTTTTCAGCACTGTTCCTTGTCATTCTTAGTGTTTCTTTATTCTGTGACCTTTCTCTAAATGTGTTTTTTAGTCATTAATTAATGTTGATTCCCATGGTTGTAGATATTTTGAATCCTGTTGGCTGCAAGTGTGACACGTCTGTTTTGACTCAGTCTCTCGCCTACCCAGACTAATCTGATCAGTCATCAGAAGAAAAAGGTGTTGCGCTTTCACGGCGCATATCTTTGATGGTAACCCGGAGCTCAGAGAATGAAGAAGAGGGGACACGGCAAAAAAATTAAGATGCCATCTTCGTTCCTCCGAACCTGTATGATCATAAAAGGAAAACATAATTGGACCTCATTTTTCCATTCTTCAGAACAGGAAACAGGAAAAATCTTTTGAATAAATGACAACATCTACGTTTTTGGATAAACTATCCCCTTAAGGGAATCATTTCTGCCTTTGCTTTAAACTGACATGATGGAATGAGACTCCATGCAAGTTCTGGACGATCAAATTTAGCCTTTACCCATTGAATCCTCAACATTCAATCATATGTAGACCTTGAGTAGGTCAAACCCCTCGAGTGAAAGCTTTAAAAGTAGCCGTCTTTTCAGGGTCTGAAGATTGATTATTGCAAAGGGGCTTGTTATTGCATCCACACCATTCGTGCTCCTAAGGACTAGGCTATGCTACCCCCTGGTGCGTTCAAAACTAGCCAGTCGATGATGAGGGTTAATAAGCTGTTTTTAAACTTTCCGTGTTTGATAGGTGACCAGTAGTCTTTTAGTCATGCTTGGTATCAAACGAACCTGTTTTCTGATTTGACCCTTCATAGATGGGTGTATTCAGACTGTGGGTGAACGTCACCCTGTTGCTGTTCTTAGCTCCTGCCCCATATCCCCTGTGCTACAGAAGAAACCGCCTGAAAATGAGTTCCTTGAACCGCAGGGACCCCAATAAATAAAACTGTCAGCTATAGAGTTGGGAGGGAGAGAAAAAAACGGAAGGAGCCAGAGGCGTACTCTCACTGAATATTTCATCAGCATCTACTGGCATCCTTACACCCCTCCACCCTCTCTCTCGCTACAAGGTTTCTCCCCCAGCCCTCCTCCCCTGTCTCCCCTTATCATGTTTTCTTTCTCTCTCCTTCACTCGCTCTTCACTGCATAGCAACCGCAGCCCACTGCAGAGCAAAATGCCTCCCCAACAAATCAAAATGGACGAAGTGCAAAGATAAAGGAATGGTAGCGCTAGTCTCAGGTAAACCAACGTTGGCTTATCCAAGTATAGAAATCTTCAACATGGTAACTTGTTGCCATTGACATTTCAGTATCTACCTTTGTTACCTTATAAATGAACCCAAATAGAATATGCAGACTTCTCCTACATTTTCTGCACTGAATTTTGTGTTAAATTTGCAAAATGAATAAAGATATGCACATAAAAAGTGTCTTTTTGACTTGTTTTCCAGTAAATTGTCGAAAAATTCTTAAAACAGGATCAATTTACGTGAGAAGAAACTTCTGAGTTTCCATACAAGTCATGCTCTGGCAGATTTTGTTTTGTGCCGTAAACAAGTCCTTCAAATAGACAATCTCAGAAAACATCAGTCTTGATATTTTCAATTTAGTTTCTAATGATAAAAAAAAAAAAAAAAAAAAATTGGCATTTCCAAGCCAGTGTCAAGTGCGCTCGGTTATAGAACTTGATCTGAGTGCCTTGACAAGAGAGATAGTCGGTGGCCTTTAGAATAAAGAGACCTGTGCAAACGTACACTTGCGGTCTCTTTCGAGTACCTTACCCATTTTAGGTATTATAGACTCCATATTGACACTTCAGGCTCCATACACTTGACAGATTCTATATAACAGTGTTACAGGAATTTCTGAAACTCTTTTGATAACTAAATATGGGCGTTCTTCCTCAACACACCAATACTCTCCATAATGGTCTGTTAACATTTCTTAGTTTTTCTAGTCATGACAAGAACACTTGAAACACCACAAAAACATTTTTAACTGTATACTTGAGCACGCATTTCTCAGATGCCGTGTAAGTCAAGACTAAAGATCTGTAAACCCGCTGTGTCCTTGTGGTCATTCGATTAGTGCACCAGAAGCGTGTGGGCTGGCCGATGTAGTGACAAAGGTCTGTGTGACTCAAGCTGACGGCTGTTGTGGGGAATGTCTATGCAGACCATGTCCTCACCTTTCGGAGGCACTTTTACTGGTTTATGGGGGTTCAAACACTCTCATTATGTGGGATGAGTATGGGCTTTGAGTGAGTCAGTGAAATGCTTGGGCTTTATGATGACTGATCTGCTAGGCTAATGTGGGGTCTGGCATGCTTTACTTGATGATTCGCAGGCCCAAATAATTTTAATTATTAGTGCTTAGATGTTCAGCGCCCTTCTCAAAGCCTAAGTCACTTTGCTGTATGGCAATGGAAGTAGAGTAATTATAGGAACCTTTTGTTGGAGTCTGATTTGTGCATTAGATGCAAATCAACTCACAAGACAGCTGTCAGTCAGGGGTGGGATCCACCCGCAGTCTGGGGTGAGCCACCAATTTCACAATTGACATTTAAATGGGTTGGAGTCAAACATGGATATCAATGATTACTTTATCCTTCTTAAAGATGGAATAAGGGTCTCTGTGTCCGGATCTCCACGTCTGACAGTGAAATGCACAGATTGGAAAAGGTCACTCGACTGTGAGTGATCAGCGAAAGAGGGTAGACCTCAGTGATTCAAAAGGTTAACAACAGGTCAGCCAGCACAAGCACGATCGAACGATGTATAGATCTGCTGGGGGAATCTTCATGGCTTTCGTTGCCTTTTTTTTCTGGTACCTTTGATTCTTTCTTTGTGTGTTAGTCATTCTGCATCTTTACATATTTAATATCAACCATTGGGGAAGTTAGAACATCCTCCGAATGTGGCAGACGCAACATTGAGAGTCTGAGGGTTGAGATCGAACAAGGAGTAGGTTGTTTCGAGTCAAGACAAGCACTCTGTATTTTTCGCCTTGTTTTCAAGAGGTCGGAGAAACCCTTGGCTCAACTACCATTCTGGGCACTCCTAAAATGGACAAGCCTTTCCGGTCCAGCCTTTCAAACAATTAGCTATTATGTGACTGTGTGGCGAGTGGGTCTGCATCCTGTTTCTATGGCTGATTTTTCAGGCCTAGGGCCAGACAGAAGTTAGTGTTTCGTGGGTGTGCTGAATGGTAGAGTGTTGTGTGTATGTGTGTGCCTTTTGTATACTTCTGCTTATTCATAAAAAGGCATTCAGTCATATTGGCAAATTCTTTTCCAGTTTATAGCAGTACAAATGGAATAACCAAAGCCACCCCCCTCTTCATTTCCTGTTCGCAGGTCAGCGATTTCCTGTCTGGCCGGTCGCCTTTAACCCTGGCTCTGCGAGTAGGCGATCATATGATGTTTGTCCAACTGCAGTTGGCAGCGCAGCACTCGGGTGGCCCACAGTTACAGCATCGGCATCTCATATCACGCGGGAGTCCAGAAGGCACAACAGGACAGTCTCATGGAGCTTCGGGCTCTGCCTCTGGGATGGCGAGGGTTTCACACAACCCCCACCCACATCACCCGCACCCACATCCTCACCATCCAAACACAAAGCTTCCATCTAACCCTGCGGCCTTCCCACCTTCCCCCTCCATTCCATCTGTTCCTCCCATATACCCCACCTCAGCCTCAGGCCACTGTAGCCCTCCACCGAACCCCTCTCAACTCCCTGGAAGTTTTCTTCACTCCCCGCAGCCGTCTTTAGCCTGTCCCACCTCTCCAAGCAGCCCCAGTCCTGCAGCTTCCTGTCCAGAGGTGAGCCCCTGTTTGTCCTACATTATACAATTCAGTAATTTTGAAAAGTTGATTTACCAATTAGATGAGATGCAAAAAACCATACTAAGCCAATGTTTTGCACAGGCCAACTGCTCAGCAAAGACGTCCGGCAACTGCAACACTCCCTCGCGGTCCCGCAAACCAGGCGCTATCATTGAAAGTTTTGTGAACCATGCTCCTGGAGTCTTTTCCGGGACATTTTCAGGTACAACTTCTTAATAGAAGATTTAAATAATCTTTTATTCATATAGAAGATTTACTTAATCGAACTAGTCTATGTCTGTATCTAATGTGTACATTGGTTCTTCCCCAAGGCACTTTGCATCCCAACTGTCAGGACAGCACCGGACGTCCCAGGCGGGACATAGGCACCATCCTCCAAATCTTGAATGACCTTTTGAGTGCCACCAGGCATTACCAGGGCATGCCACCATCACTCACGCAGCTCCGCTACCAGACCCAGTGCAACAGCCCAAGTTCGCCAGCACCATCACCACCGCCCTCACCTCCCCACACTCCCGGACTAACTGGCCTGCCTACCAGAGTGCCCTCTGAGACTCAGCCCACCCTCCACCCACTTGTGCAGTGCCAGAGCCAGATCCGCATGTGCAAGCCTCCTGGTAAGTTTTATTGCATTTGCCAGAATTTGGCCTTGTAGTGATGCATGTCCTGGATTGTTTACTGTAGCTAAAAGTAGTAAGATTGTAGCCAAGAGGTTCAGGATTCAAACCAAGGCAGTGTTAACATGGCTTCAGAAGGTCCAAGGGTGTAAGAGTAAGAAAAGTGAAGATGTTAGAGAGGGGGAGAAGGAACTAGGCTTGTTTTTTCAGGCCCTGGTAGTCATGCTCCAGCAGCCACAGCATGTCTGGCTTTGTCTCTGTACTGACGGTGTCCTCTTTCCTCTGAGAGGCAAAGAATGGGGGTGGACTACTCTGTTACCAAGAGGAAGAAGGCAGAGAGCCAGAGTGAGAGAGATAACGAAGCGAGATAGCGCTCACAGACGTGTGGCAGGTACCCCACACTGTCTGGTAAAAACTGATTATCTGGGGCAGCTCACTTTAGCGCTGAGAAGGAAATTGAACTGCTCTGTCATGAAACACCACTGTTGGAGAGTACAGAGATAATGAAGAAATATCATCCTTGCACTGTTCAAAGCACGAGCCTGTTATCAATCTAGACTAGATTAAAAGCATACCAAGCTAACACTGCACAATATGAAAACATATCATCAACTACTTGGGTGGAATAACTTCGGTCACTCGATTTTCACAAAGGGGTTAGGAATCCTACGCATTTTTTGAGATGATGCATACTTTTCCCGTGCGTTAACTCCTCTTCTGCTTGCATAATACTCAGCCATTGGCCTGTTTCTCACTTTTATACGGATCCCAAATTTAAATTAAATGGGCCATCCTACTGGTTCCCTTCTTGCTCATCTGCAAAAACTGTCCCAGCTGTCAGAGCCAGGGCTACTCAATGGACACTTGTTTTCATATCAGCCTTTAAATAGAGATTTACGCAATAAATATGAACTCCCAGAGAATGCTCATTGTGTTTGAAAGTCAGCAAGAGGAGGCGGAGGGAAAATACCAAGAGTCCATTCATAAAATAGTTGTTTATATCCGGCAGTGACTGCCCACTGATTAATTGGTACTTCCTCTTGGGCAAGAGAGAAAAAAATGGAAAGGCGCTGTGCCTATTTTCTGGACCAAACTGCTTTGCTTGTCAACATGTTTGTGAACCCATGGTGTAGTTGTGAGATCGCTAGACAGCGGTTTTGAGCTTTATCTCTTAGCACCTGGTGACCAACTTCTCTATATTGGATAGACACCTGTGTCTTTCATGACCCCTTTGAAATGTCACATATTTTTAGCCAGGGTATCATCATTTCTCACTATACTGTCTACTTGGTGTGATTGCAGACCAAACAAACCCGATATCCCCACCATACTCGTTTAGACATCCATTTATGCGCACTGTTGTTGGATTCTTCTATATATTTGGCTTTGGCAGACTGTAGTCAGTGTTTGCAGTGAGGTTGGAGAGAATATGGGGGATGGAGTGCTGGGGATGCAAAGAGGGTCGGCTATTCTTCACTCAAATTCCTGTGCTCGCCGGGGTCTCTCAGACCACTTTGCCCACTGCAGGCAACCCCTTTGTTTGACCTAGTGTGCTCAAATAGTGCAGTAGTGTACAGGCCTCGCCTTTTGTAGAGTGGGTGAAAGAATGAATGCCTGTAGGTTTAAAACTTAGGGCTGGCCTTTAGATTTGGTGTTGCCTGGCCACTGCGCTGAATGGAGGGAGGGAAGGGGGATGAAACAAGTTTCAAACTGGGAGGGGGCGGTTGGTGCAAGAACGCTTTCGCCCCTCAATGTTCTGTTCTATCTGTCAGCTCAGGTTAGTTTAGTTTGGGTTGTGCAAGAGCGTCAGGGTGGAGCTGTATTTTAGCAGGTTGCGAGAGAAAGAACAAGGAAGGGTGCTTGAATTCCTCCCCTCGCTCGTTTAATCCGACCGAAAGCAAATGCTCCTGGCTGCTGTGTATACTGCCGCAATGTGAAATGTCAAGATTTCAGTCCTCTTTGTCTTGGGCTCCCTGGTGCTTAAACATTGCCAAGTTCTTTCCCTAACCCAAATGGGACAGTTTGCCTCCTTGCGGATTGCTTGATCAAGTGCCCCAGGGCTCTCACCGTGTCAATCAGACCTGCCCAGCTCAACCGGGGGTTAAATAATTCATTCCCCCTCCTTGCTCACTGCCAACAAGCATGTAAGAAACCCCCCAGGCTGACTATCCTTAGCTGCTCATCTGGCGGGGGCCATGGCTAACCATATCCAATGTCTTTTATTGCTCCTAGTATGCAAATCGTGGTCATTTGAGACCACGGCTCCCTGCCGGGTCATTGATGCCATCGCATCAGAGAAGCAATGGAGATGTCAGGCTTTGGCCGCTCCCCTGGTTTAGTTCTTGCTAGGGTCGCAGATGGCTGAACACAATGCCTGTCCTATGCTGTGCACCCACTCCGAGCTCTTCCCAACCCAGAGGCAACACTGGCGCACATCCCAGCTATTAGCTACAGCTGGCCTATAGAACAGGAGTACCTACTGATCTCAGAGTACATCTTAACAGGAGCATTGCAAACTATAAAAGAGCATTTTCTTGGGGAAAAAGCTGGTCACTTTGTTGGAAGATCCTGAGGAGTTGTGGCTGGACAGTGCAAATGCGTCAATGACCCTTAGTGTCTACAATAAAGAATATCTGTTAGAATGATTTAAAACACATAAATGTACAATTTGTATCTATTTTGGTATTATTTTAAATAGTCACTCTACAAGACTTTGATTTTGTAGGTAAAAGTTAATAAGGTTAAGGAATTGTGTTAAAGTATTTTCACAACATTATAATTTTTAAGTAACAACGTTATTTAACATATAATCACTGTTAATATTATTATTAAAGATATTAAATATTTTACTTTTTTTCAGTTTAAACTCAGGAATCAGAAATCGTTTTGTTTTTTTTGACAGAATGTTTACCTTATGCCTCAAATATATGAAAATAAATGTGATAGTTTACATCAAAAACATGATCATCTGGGAGGAAGCATATTTAACTCATTGTATGAGTCTGAAATCACTAGATCTGGACAAAAAAATAACCATTAGAGGCTAAAGTTTGATGTCTGACACACTGTGACATACTTTTTTGTAACTCCCTCCTCCTCTGCCAAGACATCTCCCCTTGATGTAGAGTGATTGCTGCACCCAGACCCGAAAAGATCAGAAGACTTATCAAGACAAACAAACAAACAAGTCGAAGACAAGTGTTAATTAAGCTGATCTTTAATGGATCAATGGCAAAAGGAAAGCTTGGAGAGACTGCCAGATCGCTGTACTGTGGGCCGACACATTGGGTTGGGCTTAATGTTTACCCAAAACCCTGCTTAACTGACCTAATACCTGCAGACAGGCCAACACCCTCATCGATTGGGTAAAAAATCCCCTCTCCTTTGCTCTCTCTCTCTCCTCATTCTTAATCCTCCTCCTTTCCATTTTCCTCTCTCACGTGGTTATCAGCACTCGGCCTGATTCTTTCTCCCTCCGTGCAGGGATCAATACATTCTCATACACCAGCTTGTTCCCTTCAAAAAGCACGAGGCGAGAGCATAACATCCCAGCTTTTTGCATGCTGCTACTTTTTATATTCCAGAGGGATTTTTTGTGTAATCTCTTCCACCCTCCATGGCTTGTTCTCATTTGCCTATTTCTGACTTTATTTATGTTCCTCTGAGGCCTCCGTCACGAGGCTGTATTGAGGAGGAGGGATGTGGGTGGATGTGGGTACTGGGGGGGAGGGGGTTAGAAAGAAGGCCAGGTGTATATCTCATGCGCGGGCCCAAACAGCTGTGTGGAAGGAGGCGGGGCCAGGGTTGTTTTGTCCTTTCTTCCCCCTGCTCCTTTCCCCTGAGGCTCGGGCAGAGCTTGTTACAAGCCCTTTTTTTTTGCCCCAACCCCCTTAATTTGAGCCGCAGGCCTGAGAATGCCGAGTGCGCAGTGAGGACACTGCAGCACACACGGCTCGCTCGGAGACAATGCATCTTTGCCGAAGGAGGATGAGGGGAGGAAGGGAAGGGCAGAGAGGGTGAATGCAGGGGGAGGGGCTTTTTCTGTCCATGATGTTCACTTGAAATCGTTGCTGGCAGCAAAATTACTCTCTGTTCTTGTCCACCCACCCCCCATATGTGTATAAGTCCAAACCTTAGCATAGGGAGGGGTCTAGGCAGCACGAAGGGACAGAGAAGGGAGAGCTTTTGCTCTGCTTGTTCTGCCTTTGTTCCCAGAGTATCCCAGCCCCCCTGCCGCAGCCGTTCACTCTTTTTGCACTCACGACAGCTTAGGCGGATCTGTTAGGATGGCTTCAGGCTGGTGAGCCATGCCACAGCCTAATAATAACCCCCCTAAACGGGTGCATTGAGTCTCCCCCCGGGCAGCCACGCTCGTCCTTATAATGATGCGGGGGTTGTTCGAAACATTCAAGTTAAGTTGGTTTTTCCTTGCAGCACAATCCCCAAGCCATGCCAAACTAGTGGTGATGTTTTTACAGTGTCCGTGGATCCGTTTGAATGGGCGACTCTGTGAGAAAGGACATTGGCAGAGGCCACAAATTCTCACAAAGAACAAAAGGGAACTTGGCTTAGAAGCCATGGGTCTGCCTTAATGTCTTTGAGACCATTGTAAGCTTCGTACAATACCTTGACAGTGGCATACCGTGCCCAGTGCTGTTAATGAGCTCCTCTGCTTTTTTTTTCCCCCTCAGATTTTTTGTAGTTGGGTCCCTTGGGGCACCGCAGCCTTATGCAGCAAGGTTTTTTTTTTTCACCAGCCCCAGTTGGTATGCAGAGAAGAGCTGACAGGCTGCAAGGTGAGGTAGATGGCCTACTTTTGAGGCCTAGAGTTGCAGCGAGACTCTTTGAAAGGGCAGATGAAGGAGAAAAACAGTAGTGTAAGCATAGAGAAACTCTTTCTGAATGCTTTATCTGTTGAGTTCATAACATGTAAGACCAAAACCTCTCTAATCATGCTAAAATGCCAGAGAAAGCGTCAAATCTGATTTGTCTAACCATGTTAAGAAGGAACTGGCGGATCTCTGTTCTTGTTGTGGTTGGTAAAGCCTGTTCTTTCTTTACAAATATCCAAAATGATTAAAAGTACCACTTACATTTGTATCGCAAATCCTTCCTGGATGGCTGAAACCCGCCCACCCCGGAAAGGTATTATGTCAAGGGGGAAATTAAAGCCTCACGAAATCCTGATTTCATTTTGATATGGAGAGGTTCTGATATCAAATACGCATCTGAACTCTTTTTCTATTGCGATCTAGGTGGAATTCCAGAGCATGTCTTTCTCATTCTACCTCCTTGTCTGTCTTTCTCTCCTGAGGTATTGGGGAGGGGTGAACCTTGTGTGCATATGGGGGTGGGGGTCTTGGTATTGGGGGGTTGGGTGGGTGATTACTCGTTCAATGAGCTCAGGCCAGGAAAAGAAAGGGGGGGTGGCTCACTTCGCTTACAATTTCCATTCGCTTGCATTTTCTATTGAAAGCCAATAGCAGTGTCCTCGCCTGGAGATGGATTGCTGCGCAAGAGCTAAGGTTTAATCAATAGGTCTTTTTAATTTGCCATCGATCCATGTTAAAAGCTACTGCTGCTGGTGCTGTGTGCGTATGTGTGGCGGGGCACATGCGATGAAAGTCTATGCTCTGGATTATTGACATTCTAGCCGGCTATTTCATTATTTAATTCCGGGATAGTTCCTAATGGAGCTGGCTAATAGATTGTGGTTTCTTTTTCTCTTCCATTTCTCTTGAATATATTTCTAAATTAAAGGTTAGAGTGGAAAGCCCCCTCGTGCCCCCCAGCCACTAAAACCTTAGCATTGTTTGTGAGATTAGAAATTGCGAGGTATTTGCTTTCTGTTATAGAAATGGTATCGCTTAGGAATGTGTGTGCACATCCACATGTGGGTGTCGGTCTCCTTGCGGGCATGTAGGTTCCTTTATGAGAATGCACTTCTCCCTTTTGCGTATATCTCAAGGTCACGCCTGCCAGAGCCACTTCTGATAAGGGAAGAGAGGACTTGCTGCCACATACTGGGATGCTCTTCTGAGTGTGCTTATTTCTGTACCGACTGAAAAAGAGAGAGTGATTGGCCGGAGGTAATCGCAGCATGCCTTTTTTAAGAACATCGACGTCACCACTCAGACTTTTAGTTTATTTATCCAACACCCGGCCTTTGATAACATTCAGCAGGATCGGCAGTCGGGATCCAAAGCACTGAGTCATTCTGTCCTAGACCAAATATGTGTACTGCACCAGCACTTCCCCCTGCTGAAAACACTAGCGTAGATGGTCACTACCTTATGTTGTGTTTTTGATGCTTGTCGGGGTTGTGGATCTAGTTTGGGATCAGATGCTCAAATGCGAATGATGTCTACTACTTTAAGTATTTCTTGGTCAACCAGCTCTGCCTGAACGCTTTGGTGCGCCAACTAGTCATTCAATGACCTCCTACCTAGTCATTTATTGATTATTAGTATGTACATATTTTTTATTTAACCTTCAAATGGTCTTCGTTTCCTGTTTACACTTCTGGACTTTGGGACTTTAGCTAGTTTATATTAGCTTTAGCTGGACTTTAGCTAGTTTATATTAACTTAATCAGTGCCAAGTAGTCTGAAGCAACAAATTATTTTTTTAATTTAAAGATTTTTACTCTAGACTCTAACTCTAACACTTTCTCCCTGGTTCTTTAGGGGACCGATTGCGTCAGACGGAGAACCGTGCCACACGCTGCAAGGTGGAGCGACTGCAGCTGCTCATGCAGCAGAAGCGTCTGCGCAGGAAGGCCCGGCGAGACTCTCGCGCCCCGTACCACTGGCTCCCCAACCGCAAGGCCGGGCGCAGCAACAGTAACAGCAGTATGTCTAGCGAAGGCTCCCTGGACTTGGACTTTGAGGACTCTGTGTGGAAGCCCGACGTCAAAGCTGACATGAAATCGGAGTTCATCATGGCCTGAAGTCGCAATGGTTGCAACGTATTTTCAAGGAAGATTGGGGTTTACACTTTAGAGAGGAGAATTCCCGAAGACTGTTCACACAGACGCACATTCAGAATATGGTAGGCTTTACTCCTCGTCTATCCTGTGACCACAGAGACTTTACACAAAGGAAGATTCACAGACTTTTACTTACCTTACGTCCTTGATAGACTACGATCTTGGAACAGACTCAATTTCCAAATGACGATGTTTGGATATGGATTGGACTGATAAATAGACAGAATTTGGACTCTGAACGTCCAAGAAGTAAACACAAATGAGCATAGCAGACGTCATCGGTGTTGGGATTTGTTTTTCTCTTTCCTTTTTTTATGTTTTTCTCTTTTTATCAAGGGGAACGATCCATACATGCCAAATAAAGGGCATGATGAACTGACAAAAATCAGAGACTGATCCTACTTCCTCCTTTTTTTCGTTACGAATGGGCATTCACAGTTCAAGAATCATTTGAAGGGGGTTATCTTCGTTTTAAAGTCCTGTTTTTCTTGAATCATGATGATTTCTGAAACAATATGTAGCATTACCCACAAAGCATTCAGGTTTTTTATCTTCTAGACGAGGAGGGTTCATTTGCACACACACCTGTGATTTGAAATAGACAAATGATATCATAAGCAAGAAATGGCACAGTGCATGTTTAGTATATAAATGTACAAAAAACAAGTATTTCTCAACAACAGCTCAGTAGAGTCAGAGGTTCAAGTAGGAAACTAGAGTATGGAACAAAACAAAAATATGCTGATGTGATTGAAGATGTGAGGCTTGTGAAGTTGGTTGTTATTAGTATATATATTAAGAACGACTTTTCTTTTTTACCTCCGCGAAATCAAACCAACCAACCAAATGTAAAACAGCAGTTGCTCTCAGCAAGGCTCAAGTCACGCTGTGAAATGAATCTGATGTTTTATAATCATTTAAATACATTACTGTCTAAATGTGTATAATAGAGAGAGTGGTGGGGTGCCAGAGGAATAGTTTACAAATGTGCATTATAATGGCAGAGGGGAATCTCTCATTTATGCATTCAACTAAAACGACCCGCCGTTCAATGGTTTTATTCCAGCAAACACTGACAGTTGCGACACAATTTCAACAAGATTACCCTTATTTGTGATTTCGGCCAGACGATTCCCACGTATACATCAAGACTGGAGCGTATCTCCCCCCCTTTACACTCTGATAGTGCCTCATATATAGACGTACTGACATATTCAATCAGGCGTTCCACAGACAGACGGTTCTGCTGCTATATGGGACTTCTCTTTGCATGCAAAAGTGTGAATTATCCTGATCCTTTTTTTTGTAGAAAATAATAATAACAAAACTGAGAAACTGGTGCTGAAAAGAAAAGATATACAAGCATGAATTTGTGAAAAATGGGATGGGATGGGATGGGATGGGATGGAATGGGATGCCCCAGCTATTTGGGATTTTCGATTTGGAAACGAGATGTTACATATCAGTTGCAAACCAAAACAGGACTGGAATTCTACTGTACATGGATCACTTCTGGACTAACTAAGGAACAATGGAATATTTTCTACTCTCAACATCCAAGGGATTCTCAGAGCAAACCCCAACACTCCCATTGACCTGTCCAGATGGGGACTAACCAACCAACATTCGCCCCTAATGACTACTTGGAAATAAACGTGAAAATGTCCTAAACCACATCAATGTTGCACTCACTGAGTTTGCAATGAGATTACCTACCTGAAAGGGAACATTGTCTTTTCCTTTTTTTTCTGTTCAAGTGGCCTTAACGTTCATTATCTAAACACTTGCAGAGTGGTGGACAACATAGGGATGTTTCTTTTGTTTTTGTCCTGTGATTTTGTTAAAGCATCACTTTTTCTGGGGCAATTTTTGTGTTTAGGAGGTGGAGGCTCTATTATGTCAAGGCTTCGGTGCCTTAAAGTTTTGCCCTATCGGTGTGTACAAAAAAAAACAAATTCTGAACAAATTATTCGCATTTATGCAGGTTTTTATCAATTTATAGGAGCTCTGGTAGAATATTGTCTTTTATGATTGTTACAAGTCACAACCTGGAGGTTAAACAGGTTCCATCAGTGTGTTCCGTTGTTTGTTTGATTACGTCCCTTGAACCCTGCTGTCCTACAAAGAAGCAACAAATTTAATTGAAAAAAGGAAGTTTCAACTGCAGTGCTATAGTGACAAAGTGCCCTAACTCTCAACTGAGAAGTCCTTTAAGGACACATTGACAACATGCACTTCCCTTCTTCTCGGATAAATGACTTAAAGGACAATTTCTTCCCTTTCCCCCAAGAAAATAATTATTTAACTTTTATATATGTATGAAATATACTCTGTGTGTGCCTCACCTATATGTAAAGCGGTTAAAAAAAAAGAAGTGAAAACTGAAAAAAAAGCATAGGAGATGATCTGATTTTTAGGATAGGGTAATTGAATGAGGGTGGAGGGAGGGAACGGGGGGCATTTTCAATAGTTTGTTGGAGTTCTGATCACATCATTTAAGTTGCCTGTTCTTTCTTGTAGCCAATGAAAACTGATTACAAGAGTCAAGAAAAAAAAAACAATTTACAATGTTCTAGCTATAGACCGGTGTAGCACATGTGTGACTGTATTAATTTATGAAACCAAAATGGTAACTGTGAATTATGTATTTCTTTGTGCTTTTTTTAAAGTGGGAAGAAGGCGGGGGAAAAAAGGGCGTTGCTGTGCCCTGTTTTGTTTTTGTGGAATATAATGGAAATCGAGTAAAAAAAAAAAAAGGAAAATATCTAAATATATTTTTTTCTTAAGCAATACATTTCAGTGTGACTTGTGATAGGACATTTTCTTTTTTTAGGTAATAAATTGAAAGAAAAACAATGATTTTTTTGGTGTATTTTGTGTTTTTTGTCTGTGTTGTCCCAATTTGCAAGTTGTATACAGTATTTTACTATGAAAAGCTATGTGCTACTATATAAGAGCTATACTATAGGATGGATGGATGGATGGATGGATAGATAGATAGATAGATAGATAGATAGATAGAATCAACAGTAAGCCTACTCAGGCATTGTGATGAAAGCTAGCTTTAAAGCCTACAGATTTATACGTGTCTGCTGTTCGCTCAACCGCAGGGGTGCCAGATCAGAGGCGGATCGAGCGAAGTGACGGCGACTGAGACTCCCAACGCTCCCCCATCTGTCAGCCAGTCCGTCCTCCTCTCAAGAGCTGAGATGAGATGACAGATTGAGGGTGAGCGCAGGACTGGCTGGTACAGTAGGCAAATGGTGCACATACACATGCTGTTTTAAGGAGAAGCCTTTAGCTCAAAGCTCCCACTCTCCGAAGAATTGAGAAATAAAATATCTCATAACATAAGAGGAAGCCATTTGCAGAAAAATTAAAGCAAAAGACAAGAACATTGGAGTTCAAATTGGTTTTCAAATGAGGAAGATTACTGGCACACACCACGCACGCTAATTCCAACTACTCTATTTAAAATCCTTGCTAGTGAGTGGGGTCATCTCAGAAATAGTATGTGGGTGACTTCCCTCTGGGTCTCTTCAATGCCAAACACAATTATAAAGCATGCTTTTTTTGTTTTTATCTCAACATGTTTTTTTTTACTCTGTTATTGCTAAGTAAATTTTTAGATTAAATATAGCAAATGTCACACTGCAGAATACACTGCTTGAAATGTCAACAACCCATCTGCTAAAATAATACATTATCTACTTTTTTTACCACATTAATGGTGAATGAATTATGGCTGTTTACATATGTGGTGCAGCTTCCCCAAGTTCCTTATGTTTTTTTCCTTAGTAATGATATTTACAGGTAGGGTTTGCATATGTATTATCATTAATAAACTAATGAACTAATCTTAAAATCCAGCTTTTGATTAGTATGGCAGTAGCAGTTGCAACTTGCTAACATTTTCATTTCACTGCTTAAATCAGAGTTTCTGTGAACTTTACATTGCTTCATTTCCCCATTCTGCACCAGCTCAAATTATCCATTGAAACCACTTTCTTTGTAATTCATAATAATAAAAAAGAGAAACTGACAAAAAACAAACTAATATCCGTGACAACAAAAATCAATTAGCCATCGATGTCTGAGGGTTTTATAGCATTTTTAGAATCTGACCCTATCATGCAGTTTACATCGGCCTACATTTCTCCACATGTGCAACTCATATGTAAAATTGTCATTGGCAATTAATAGGATATGCAGAGGTTGAAATTGATAAAACTTGAGTCTAAGTGCATGCAGACACACGAACAAAGTTCTACTGTTGTAACTACTGTTATGATAGTAAGAACTGCTGCCCAAGCAAAGCTTGAAGGCTAACCTTTTAAGTTTCCTGTAATGCTAAAACTCTGTCAGACGAGTTTCCCAGAAGCAGACAACCCTTTTATGCATTGTCTTAGCTTTGCATCTGCCTCCACACCCAGCTGGTGAGAAGAAAACTGCAGTAGCGCATGTTAGCAGTGCGTATTTAAAACGAAACTTAGCAATGGGGAACAGAGATGAGCCTGTGGCCAAGGACCTAAACCAAAAACGGCAGATCTTCAGGTTGAGTTATGACGACATTTCCACGGTTCGACTGGGCACAGCTGAGAGTGGTCACGTTGCACTAACATTTCTGTATTAGAAGTAGCTAGATGATTGAAAATTTGTGCTTTGTGTGAAAGACATATATTGTGTGAAAAACGTCTTTAGGACTGTAATAAATTGCTGCGTTCACGCCGTGTCGTTCTTACCGTAACTATTCAGACTTGTAAAAAGCAGAAAAACTCATAATCAAAACATTAGACTCATCATTTTCTGAGAGCTACTTGTATGTGACTGCAGTACCACAGGGCCACTGCAGATTAATTTTGAGTTAATTGAGCAAGAGAAATGTTTAAAGGGATCATATAATGCCATTTTCATACAGGTTAATTTGATTCTTTAGGGTCTAAATGAAAAGTTTGTAATATACTTCTTTGTCAAATACTAAAAATTCTCATTAGTATTGTAAGAAACACTAATTTTACCTGGTCAAAAACAGCTCTGTTTTCAACACGCCATTTCAGTGCATGCCTTTAAATTATAATAAGCTTCGCTCACTCCGCCCCTCTGTTCCGTGGGGTTGTTTGACACAACGCACGTGGAGTGTTGCCTTGACAACAGTTGAGGGTATTTTTGAGAAAATGGCAGCGGGAGCCTCTGAGGACACATCTGTGCAACCGTATCAGTTTGAACCGGAGTCGGACCCGGAACAACTGCCGAAGAAGTTTGACAATTAAGGCTCGAACAGGACATTTCTGAATGGTTGGTTGAAATTTGGTCTATCTTTGTATGTACTGGCAGAGTAGAGTAACTTAGTGAGAACGCTATGTGTTTACTGATTTATACATTCTCAGTTTGTAATAACACATTAACCATAACGCGTTGTTCATTATAAACGTGGGATTATGAATTATATTGAGAACTTCGCACATAGAAAACATGCCGTAAGGTGCCCTGAATGTAAACCTTATACTCACAGAAAAAGCTACAAAAGCTGTCACTGGGGTTTGTACCCAAACGGTGCATATTGGTACCTTGATGGTAGGCTACATATTACCACCTAAAATATCAACACCTAAAATGTACGTTTTAACACCTAATATATACATATTAACACCTAAAATGTACATATTAGCATCTAAAATGTACATATTAGCACCTGAAATGTACATATTAGCACCTAAAATGTACATATTAACACCTAAAATTTACATATTAACACCTAAAATGTACATATTAGCACCTGAAATGTACATATTAGCACCCGAAATGAACATATAGACACCCAAAATGTACATATTAGCACCTAAAATGTACATACTAGCACCTGAAATGTACATATTAACACCTAAAATGTACATTAGCACATAAAATGGACAAAAGTTTACCTTTTGAAAAGGTAACGTTACAGCCCCAGTGACAGCTTTGGTACCTTTTTTCTGAGAGTGTAGCTGCATTCATTGTGAAGCATGCAAGCGATTTGCAAAGATTAATATAAAGGTTAATAAACACGATCTCTTCCGTGAGCACTTAACATTAATATATATATATAGAAACGTGTTATATTGACGCTAAAGGGTGCCATGTGCGTTGGATGTATACGCATTGGCAAAAGCGTCAGTATATGACGCCTTGGGATGAGAATGCGTTGCTTCACGATGACTCGCTTGGTTTAATCCTCAGTTGTAAGTCGCTTTGGTTAAAAGCGTTTGCTAAATTACTAAATGTAAATGTAAACTTTCACTCACTTCTTCTGGAGGTGCAGCAAGGACATGAATAGTTGGTACTGATTCTTTTTTCACTGATCCTCGTTTATAAAGCAGTGGTGAGAAATGATTCGCGCAAACATGAAAGCATTGACGTTGATTGCGGGGAATATTCCCTTCGAAGACAAAACTCAGGCGCTGCGTCCTCAGCGGTTCGGATTTAGGAACACAAAATGACTGCTGTGTACATTATTACACTCAAGAACAGAACACCACAATTGCTTAGACGCCGTCCAGCGTATCAACGATGGCGGTCTATGATGACAGCTCGCTCAGGGCAGGGATGTGTTAAAACCGAAACAATAGACTGTAAAAAACAATCGTGACATCACATGATTGTAGAACAGCTCGATTTGAAGCAGGGGAAAACATATAAGGAGATAAAAAAAAACACTGGATAGATTTTTATCATTATATGATGGTTGTGTACAGGCACTGCCAACACACATTCACTACAATCAACTTTAAAAAATGGTTTAAGTATAAATTCAAGTATTTAAGTATAAAGTATAAATCCCTTCAAGTATAAATCCATAGACTTGAACTGCTCCAAGTACATGTTGTAATCTTTTACTTACGGTAATTCCGTATGAATGCAGAAATAACTAGTGCTTAGCAACATTTTTTACAGTTAATATTCATGAACAAAGATAACATGTTTTATATTGCCGCCTGCCACTTTTAATATAATTTTTGTACCCTTGGTTTTACTTAACAGCCCCTTTTACATGCTGCAGTTGTTGTTGTTTTAAACTAATATGTGAAACAAGACATCATGGTAGTCCTGCAGTACGTTTACAGAAGTGTTGCCTTGTCAGTACACAAAGTGAAAACCCTCATGTGCTTTATTGACAGGCTTTTTTTTTGCTCTCCGTCCACGTCTGCTAGTTTCCTGTGTAGTTTGCAAGAGAAGAATGGTGATCTGTTTAAATGTTCATCGTATTTATGCAGCTGTTGGGGCTGAATGGACCTTTAATGCCATCATAGTTTTTCCTTTCTGTCCTTCTCTACTGCTTTCGGACAACACCAAGCTGTTCTGGATGCTTTTCATGCTTTTCCAGCTGTCCAGTCACAACACCAGGGCTAACCTTCGACCCTGATCCACCACCATGGTGAATTAACAGCGAGTTTTTCTGGAGCATGGAACCAGACTTCAGATTCTGGCTTTTCGTTAGTGATCGTACATGCAAATACATGCTTTGTCCTTGTCACCCCAGTTCTCATGACATTAATTTAACAGTATGTGGTTTGTGTAATTAGTGCTGGGACATTTTTTTATGGTGTCACACCTATGTGGGACGTGCTAAGTGTGGTCTGTGCTCGTCCTTCTAGTACAACGCTGCTTGAGCCCCCACACATGCAACCTTTAACATGACACATGCTTCAGAAGGCCAAAACCACCTCGTTTCGGCATGCACATTGAATGCCTCAAACGTTACCCTAGTTGAAATTAATAATTGCTGCCTCTCATTTACCGTTCATGACCCAACCTGTTCCTCGAGTATAGGCAGAAGCTCACCAAATGATCCGTGGTCTAATTATGGGCTTTTGAAGCTAATTGTGTTACATGTTTGCTGCTCAAGGGCTGCACTGCAAATGACATGATTTATTGCGGCACGCTTCGAGAAAGGCCAAGGAATCCTTGCGGTCTCAAACGGGCGGGAAGAAGACCAACCTGCATCTCCTAAAGGGTCTCCGGACCATCAGCTCCGAGAGTCAGCTCCAGCTTTCTCTGGTTAAATGTCAGCTCTGATAGTCTCAGATCATCGGTTAGGAGAAGCTTTTACAGGCACATAACTTACAGGATATCATTACTTTGTGAAGAACAGCTGGTGTTCTTGTTAGATCGCACATGTGCCATTTAAAGACACTTGGCATTTAAAGTTTGGCATTGACACCTCAGGAACACCCCTGCGAAAGACTTTTCAAACGGCACCCAACTGTGCAAAATCCTGGAGACCTTGTGCAACTGCCTTAACTAACACTGTGGTTGCAGTCTCGTGCCTCACGGTGAGACTTCAACATCCTTGAGGTTTGACTGAGTGGAAAATACAGCCAACCCACGCATACCCGAAACAGGCGCATCTACTTCGCTTGTGAGGAGAAGTGCAAGCCCAGAAAGACGGGTGTTGTAACGTAAACCCTTTATCTGTGCAGCTGGATCCTGTGGCCTTGGGAAAAGGAAGCTACTAATGTGACACATGCAGGTGTTGATTAAGGAACCGCAGAGGGCTCGCGTAAAGTGCATCTCCCCTCGGCAGTTTCTTAATCTGCATAATAGTTATCAGGGGTGACCTGTATTGTGCGTAAGGTGGCGTCCCTTGCTCTGTGCTTGAAGTGTACAAGTGTCTGAAATGTGTTAGAAGTGTCACGTCTAATGAAAGTGGGCTGCTGGGCGCACAAAAAAAGTCAGTTATTAGTGGTGCATGTAGGCTTGAATGATACCTTAGATTTCTGTGTAAAACAAATCCAGCAGACTTGAAGGGATCCGCGTCACATCTAGAGACCTGAATATTATGGAAGCTTGTTTCCGCCACTGAATAAAAATAAAATAAAATAAATAATAATAATAATAATTGCGACTTTTATTTCACAGTTGTAAGATATGAAGTCAGAATTGCGAGATATAAAGTCGCAATTGTGAGAAAAAAAGATCTCACAATTCTGACTTCTTTCTCACAATTGCGAATTTACATCTCGCAATTTTGACTTTATAACACATAATTGCGAGTTTATATCTCGACATTCTGATATCTTTTCTCAGAATTGTGAGATATAAATTCGCAATTGCGACTTATCAGGCCAATTCGAAGGGGAAAAAGACTAACTTTTTCCCCCTCAGAATAGTTTATATCTCACAATTCTGACTTTATATCTCGCATTTCTGACTTTTTAACACACAATTGCGACTTTATATCTTGCAATTCTGACTTTATAACACACAATTCTGACTTAATATTTCGCAATTCTGACTTTATAACACGGAATTGCGACTTTATATCACACAATTGCGACTTTAAATCATGCAATTCTGAATTTATAACTCGCAATTGTGACTTTATAATTCACAATTCTGACTTTATAACTCGCAATTCTGAATTTATAGCACGCAATTCTGACTTTATATCTCGCAATTCTGACTTTATATCTCGCAATTCTGACTTTATAACACGCAATTCTGACTTTAAAACATGCAATTCTGACTTTATATCTCGCAATTGGGACTTTATAATTCGCAATTCTGACTTTATAACTCTCAATTCTGACTTTATAATACGCAATTCTGACTTTATATCTTGCAATTCCGACTTTATAACATGCAATTCTGACTTTATATCTCGCAATTCTGACTTTATAACTCTCAATTCTGACTTTATAATACGCAATTCTGACTTTATATCTTGCAATTCTGACTTTATAACATGCAATTGCGACTTTATATCTCGCAATTCTGAATTTATATCTCGCAATTCTGACTTTATAATTCGCAATTCTGACTTCATAACACGCAATTCTGACTTTGTATCTCGCAATTCTGACTTTGTATCTCGCAATTCTGACTTTATATCTTGCAATTCTGACTTTATATCACACAATTCTGACTTTATATCTCGCAATTCTGACTTCATATCATGCATTTCTGACTTTTTAACACACAATTGCGACTTTATATATTGCAATTCTGACTTTATAACACACAATTAAGACTTAATATTTCGCAATTCTGACTAACACGCAATTGCGACTTTATATCTCGCAATTCTGACTTTATATCTCGCAATTCTGACTTTATAACACGCAATTGCGACTATATCTCGCAATTCTAATTCTGACTTTATATCACACAATTCTGACTTCATATCTCTGAGAAATAAAGTCAGAATTGCGAGATGTAAACTCGCAATTGTGAGAAAAAAGTCAGAATTGTGAGATAAAAAGCCACAATTACCTTTTTTTATTTTTCATTTGGGGCGGAATAAAGCTTCCATAGAACATTGTAGAGACTTTTGAGCTAGTGGCAAATAAGAGTATCCACAACATAGAAAATGAAACGCAAATAAGTTCTAGGTGAACAATTCGATTTGATTACGATTTTTTATAACGCTACAAAAGACATGAACGCAGCGGTCAAAATCGTCCTTCTAGCGCATGTGTACATAGAAAAAACTGGAAAAGTGGAATGCAAAAACACATGTCATGTAGTTTAACCAGTTTTTCCCGTGTACCTTAAACGTGCATGTACACATTTGAATCATTATATCATATCAGGACAGTTTTTTTAACGTCCTTAAAATATCAAAATGAAAAAAACAAGCTCATCATCACAGAAGCTCTGGCAACCACCCACGACACTCTAGCATTATGGTGGCAGCTTTTTGCACAGTCAACGCCAGCTCTAAAAATATTGTTTTTATTGCAATTCATGCCAAGGAACAGCATGTATGTGGTATTCAACTTCCAGATTCCATTGAGCCAGGATCCTTCGACTTAATGCACCAAGGTCCTTTTATGGTACTGTAAACAGAGTGCTTTAAATCCAGCTGAGAAAGAGAGAGAAAAGAAATGAATGAACACAGGAAACCTCACTCTGGCAGGAAGTGGGAACGGCTGCTATGGTAACACACTGAAAGAAGGAGCCCTGGTGGAGCTCTCGTGAATCGCTGTCTTTTGACGTCATTTCGCGCACAGAGAGAGCGGGTGAGAACAGCTGCCGAAGACATAAAATAAACAAAGGAGGGGATGAACTTTAGAGTGCTCGCTCAGAAATGCTACACGAGGGCCGTGGTCCAATGTTTGGAAGGGCACTGTCTTCTCAGAAAGTCTTAATGCAGCTTTGTATGCTTTATTTATAAATTGGTGAAACCTTCATGGCAAAATATAGCCAATATTTATATATATATATATATATATATATATATATATATATGCAAGTATTTAAAAGTGTTGTATTCAAAATATACAAAGTACTCCAAATCTTTTTTTGTTTTTGCCATATGCACTGGCGGTGGAAAGGTTTATTTTACAAAAATGTCGCTCTAATCTCTATTAAAATGGCTGTAAATGTCATCTTTACCAGTGATTTTGTATCTTTGCTAGTTAAAGGTACCACACTAGTGCTATAAAGAGAAAGCTAATTGCAGTCTAGATCAATGAGGAGAGTGAAGCCCATTCCCGGTGACCTTCCTGTGACCTTTACCGCCTCTCAATAACCACCCGGCTCGATGATCAGTCCTGCGATCGTGATTCCTCTGGAAATTTACGCTCTAGATTCTTGTAGGCAAGCCATGATTTGAATGCATAATATGAGTCAGTGCTTTCCTTTCATGCTGCATGCACTCAAAAGACATGTCATCTGGACACAGACTTCTGGGTACCGAAATGAGGTGTGATTTGTTGTGTTACGTGTTCGCCGATGACTGAAAGAGAAGCTGAGAGAGAGAGTGAACCAAAACACTGTCATCCACTCCATGAGGCCCCTCTGTCTATATCAGTGATTATGAATGTCTGGATTTCAGCTGATGTTTATGTGTCACAAAAGCCCCTACCACCCTTATCCGGTTAGCTCTGTTCTGTGATAATCCTACGTGCAGCTTGGTTTCCCATACGGCCCTGTATTAACACCCATCCACCCACTTCAGATCACAGAAATGCGAGGATGAGGGACTAAGGACAGGTGCTGCTTGT
This sequence comes from Pimephales promelas, assembly GCF_016745375.1. The sequence goes on from NW_024121248.1 coordinate 205,265, forward strand.
GTGTCTGTGTGTGTGTGCTAGTTAAGGTTTTAGGAGGTTGAGTGACATACTAAATAATTTCTGTCTTGATGTGTGAAGAAACAGCAACCACCTCCCACTGGGTAAACATAAAATAATTGGCATCAAACTTTGTCAAGTCATTTTTAGTAATGGTATATGCTAAGTTTGGCTGGTTTTACTTTCAAGTTTAAAGGCGTTATGATCAGTTAGCTTGCAAATCAATTTTACGTCTGTATTTCCGAAATTAGATAGGATATTCAACAGGAAAAATACTTTTAAAAATTATTATTGTTGTTATTATTATTACATTCAAAAAATGCAATGGCCATCAATAGAAAAACATGCTTTTTGGGTCCAGATGGTGTAAATCTACAAAATGTATCAGCTTACCAGCCAAACTTTGACCATTTGATCAGGGATTGATTGGATTGCAAATAGTTGGCGTTACCTACCAGAATGGAGCCAAGTGATTGGAGGGGGCAGGGCTGAAAATATGATGAACTGGAGATGTTTGTTTTTTTGGGGGTTTTTTTTCAGAAGACAAAGCATTTTCAGCAGCAATTGTGCAATTGGGAGGGGGGGGGAGGGGTTGGTTTATGAGGTCTATGAGTATCTAATAAAACAAATCAGGTGTTAAATAGACAATGGGCATATTCAGCTGTCAAAATACTTTCTCACCTTTGAAATTAGCCGCACCAAAACATGGGGCGTTTAAGCCAGTGAAATCTTGTGCAATCTATTCCCACAGTTGGCATTTTGTAGATTCATATGCTTAGTATGCGGTGTGTCTCTTTGTTGAGAGGAACCTTGAAAGTTCCCATATTATGCTTATTTTCAAGTTCAACATTTTATTTTTGGGGTCTGCTAGTACATTTACATGATTTAAATTAAATCTGTTTTAGTTCTTGTCTTTTTAAAGCGCCCACGCCCTTAGATCACTTGGACGTGGCTGTGGTTACAAGAGGTAAAACGATATAATTACTGTTCGTTTTCTCACACAAACCGCTCGTTTCGTGCCTTAGGCCATCAGTGTGTACTTACATTTATGAGTCATTAAATCATGTTTAATTTGGACTTCTCTGTGCATGCTCTTTTAGGGAGACCCCATAGACCTCCAATATATGACTGACAGACAAGAACGGTTTGACCTATATCAAAATACTGCGGAAACAAAGACACCTACATCTTGGATGATCTTGAGGTAAGCTAAAACATAATTGATTTTAAAGTGAACTATCCCCTTAAAGCTGCTTTTCCGAAAAGCCCAGTCTCTTGTGATTAATCAAGGCCCTTATATAATCAGGTTTCTCTTGAGCAGGTGTAAACCATATAATATCTATGGTAACTATAGTGTTTGTATTGTAAGTCCATACAATGATTCAATGCCCCCAATCCAAGCATGTAACATAAGTAGCTAAAGTCAAAGAAATAATAGCAGGACAACAAACGAGGTGTTTGAGGCAGTTTTTTTTTCTGTTGGAGATATTAGCTGCCTTTGTGCTTCATAACTTTACAGATTGTTCACATGCAACAGTTATATTTCACACTAAAGAAAATGTCAAATTAGAGAAAAGTATCCTCTGCACATTAGAAATTAGTTCAGACTGATTTTTTTTGGTCACTAAATCATTTTGATGACCTACTTTCAGACACATATCCATCAGAGACTCTATATCCACCATATTTAGTCCCATTTTGAGGAACATTCACTGGGTTTCAAAATAAACACGTCTCAGTTGGATTTAATTGTTCATGGAGGGATCATTCAAGAACCCCGAAGTGCTGTCCTCGCCTTTCTATGTTAGGGGGGTGGTTCAATCAATAGGGATTTTGTTAAGCGGGCCGGTGCAGAATGTGGAGAAGGTCTTTCAGACATCTGCAATCATGTGACCGATGGGGTGGGGGACACCGAGACTCATGGGAGTAGGTGGGTTGCTCGGCCAAGAGGCTCTCTGTTCAATCGATCGCAAGACATCAATTGGATAGACTCAAATGAATGTGCCGTTAACCTTGGCGAACGTATGCACAAACAACCCACACACCAACGCCAACACGAGAGCCCATTTATTCTAATGCGACGCAAAGATTGCAAGCATTGCGACAATTATCGTAGTCTCACTTTAACCCTGAGAAATGCATCACAAGCTTATTTATGAAATGACTCGGTGTGGTTTCACCAAACCTCGTCACACTGAAGATTGCACCGATAAATGTGTGTGTGTGTATGTGCCTTGCTCTTTTCAAATCTTGACCGAGAGATTTTTTTTTTAGGTTTTTGAAATGGTTTCTGGTAAGTATTCGAACAGTCAGCTTCAGAGAAACAGTCATTTCACTCAAAGAGCTCATCAGGCGCGTTGCTACAACAGCCAGTTTCACATTTACACACACACTGACACGCACTCTAATAAAGACACATATGCGCATTACGGTATACACAGGAACAGTATGCTTTTATTCAGTTGACCTTGTTGTAAAGGCTTTACCCCATTTTGGTTTCATAACACTGTCTGTAACCAAGTGGTTGGCATTGAAACTGACTGGAAACGCATTTGCATTGAGAGCAACATGAAAAGTCCATAAAATGAAGAGGAATTTACACAATTGCACATAGAATATTCCTCATTATCTTCTCCAAAAGGACTCCATGTAAGGGCTAGTTTACACACAACAAACAAATAGATCAAATTCTGATGATTTGGGATTATTTATTAGTGTTACAGAAATAGTTCACCCAAAAATGACAATTCTGTCAGTATTTTCTATCCCTCATGTCGTCTGAACACAAAATCAGAAATTATAAAAAAATATTGCTGGTTGCTCATTCTCATGCAGTTGCAATGACTGAAAATGCAGACTGATCTCACGAAGCAGCGTGTGTATGACACGCCAATTCGTATTTCCATTTTTGGCGTGCTATCAACACGCATAATCGCTTTTCAGCGTGTTTATGAACGCCGTTGACTTAACGTTATTACTGTATATATAAATATATGACTTACCTCAACCCCGTCCCTAAACCTACCCGTCACTGGGGCAAGCAGCTCATGATTCGTTTATTGTGGTCGCTCATAATTCAATTATTTTTATTATACAATGAATGTCATTGTACAAAAACAAAAATCAAAGTAGTTTCAATGTACAACAATCTTTTTGATAGAGTTGCTTCCCCAACACTGCACCCACATCGATAAGAGCTTGTTTAAGGGGGAGACATGCATTTCTAAATAAGCACGAAGAAATTTTTATTGGTTATAACTTCTGAAGAAAAATAGCCTTGACACTGGACAAGGATAAACTTTCAGCATGTTGCATGTACAGTATGTATACATTAGTTTTTGTTTCTAAACTTTGAACTTTGGATCGACACCAGTGCCAGTGGTTTCTACGTGTAGGTGATTTGTTCCAGAAACATTCGTTGTTATGCTAGTTTAAAGTTTTTTTTATATGTCTTATCTGTTGAAGGAGTAGGAGCATAAAATGTCCGTCCAATCATTGCATTTTGTCCGACAATTATACGTGTCCTAGCTGCCTGTATACGTATGTATTTTCATACATCCGCGCACTCGCTTGCTCAGACATCACATGTCATCGGTTGTTTATGGTTGTTTATCTTCATTATTGTAATGTTCTTTGAGACTCAAGGTATTAAACGTTGTCCCTCGTGATGCTTTGGTTTGCTCGTTGCTGTACGGGTTCATGTGTTTTGGAGGAGGCGAGGCTTTGGAGATGCTCTGAAGGGAGGGTGGGATCTTAGGCTTTCAACGCTAGCTCGCTATTGCTAGCCTCTCTGAAAATGATTCCCTAACTTTAAACAATGTTTCAGGAAACGTAGCCCAGATCAGTCCGATTTGTAAAGGAACCATTTAGATCAAGTGATTCTTTGAAAAGATAGAATTCAACGAATGATTTGTTTATGAATCTGACATCACGATTGCTCTCGTGAGCTCTCCAAGCAAAGATGATTTTAAGTAGTGCTCACTGCAGAGACAAATGACGTCCAGCTCCCCCTCTGTGGACATAATGGGTGGAGTTATGTTTAGCGATAGGGTTATGGGTAGAGGCGGGGTGTGGTTTGACCATCTATCTCAACCCATTATTTTCAGCAAGCTGGACTTCAAGCTCCACCCATTGGTTCTGCAGTGAGCATCCTCTCGATTATTTCGTGAATAAAGTTGCAATCACATTTTCCGTTATACAGCAAAAAAATCACAATGTGCAATCTGAAATTTTGTGAGACACAATGAAAAATGAACACAATGAACACTCAAATTCGCCACATTTACCAAAAAGCTGCTTGGTTTGAGAGTGACCACTTGCTTTATTTATTAACAAATTAACTACTTTTCCAGCAATTTTTTGCAGAAGCCTTGCTAATATGGTATTGCCTTGGCTTTACCACTTGTGGAAGTTTATTTGCACACAAGTTGTGGACCACTTTTATAATACATTTACTTGTAAGCTTTTGAGAGGACACGAGAGTGAGTAAAAGATAACAGTTTGCCGTTTTAGGTTAGCTATCTCTTTAAACCTGGTGTTTGTTGAAGCTGTGTGAACTATCCTTAAAACAGGCATGTTTATGGTGATAAAAGAGGAAGTGAGAAACAGGAACTGTTCAACACAAAGTGCAGTTTACGGTATTGTGAATAATCAAGAGTATTTGTGAATATGTGCATTTGGTGCCGTACTTCCCTCGTTGTTTCCATGGCTCACACTCTCCATATGTCACAAACCTATTTATACGCCCCAAAAACGCATACACTCACATATTCACTTAATCCATGCTGATCGTCAGGATTTGCAGTGAGGCTGTCTACAAATCTCAGAGCAAGGCTCCCGCCTCTTTGGGTCGATTCAGGTCGAATTCAATTTGTAAGATATTATGTATTGATCTGTGCACATTGGCCTGAGAAGGGCGAGGGACAGATGATCCTTTGACCCATGCTGGCTATTCTCTTAATCATCACTCCCGTCCCCTCGGTGCGAACTATGATTCGGTAACTAACTGTTTTTTTTCCCAAGGTGCCCTTAAAAGAACTGTCAGCTATATTTTCAAATATGAACTCATGCTTAATATGTCGAAGAAATATGGCGTCTGATATACGTGAGCTTTAAGACATTGTATGCTGTTTTAAAAAAGGTACCTTTAACATAATTAGCCTATGCTAGTTTATAAAATAGCTACTTGGCTACAAGGCAGCTACAAGGCAAAAATAGCAACAAGGCAGCATCGCATACACTACCAATGCTAGTGTGCGTTGTAGTGAACAATGAGCTGTAAATATAATACATTTAACACTGAAAGTGTGAGTAAAAGATCAATCTTTTTTTTTTTTTTAAAGTGTACTGTGTATATTTATCCAGCTAAGCTACATGCTAACACAAAACTCTTGGATTTGGCATTTTATTTTATTTAGATTGCTTAAAACCAACTGCCTGCTGCTAACTAGGTTTTGGACCGGAGCCTAAAAGTGTACAATGCTTTTGCTGTTTGTTGTGTGCATTTATTGAATTTCAAATGACTGTATGCCATAGCCATTTAGCTGCTTGTGTTTAGCTAAATAACCAGAGCAGGTTTTCACACCCATACCTTATTACATATTGATTGATTGATGCTTTTTTACGATGGACTCCGAGATGGCCAGACCTCCCACACTTGCATCAGCGCGGCAGAGAATTGCATTTAGCCAAGCAGCAGGTCCTAAATCAGTCCAATCAATACCCTTCTGCCGGGCTCTCCATCACGTGCCCAAGTAAATAATTCAAATGAGATAGTTAGATGCTTTGAAATGTAAAAATGAGAAAGAAAATCTCACAGTGCGCATTGCCTGCTCTTCACACCAACGTCGTTTATCCTCGCCTCCAGGAAAGGAGAATGTTTCTATAAATCCTGAAATTAAATCAATGACGGCTTGACAGGGTAAATTGAGATTTGGGTCTGGTTTGTTACACCGAGCCATTAAATTAACATTAAATATTCAAAAGCGCTGAAACAGTTCACAAAGGATTTAGATCTGGATCTTTTAGGTGTTATAGCAGCACCAGCTGACTCTTTTGACATGTTTGAAAAGAGCCCTAAATCATAATATGCTGCAAAGATTCAGTTGCCGAGGGGTATAAATAAAAAGCTTTATAATTTAATTGTGCTGCTTTTTTTTTTGTTTTGTTTTATGTATGAGCACTTTTGTTGTTGAAAATATTTCCATCCCATCATCCCAACTTTAAAATCTCCAATGATCCATTATTTAGCTTACTAGTACTACACCCCCATTTCCTTAAACAGAGCGGTATATTTTTGTTTCAGACTAACTATGGAAACAAACGTGAGAATTTCCAGTGCCTCTCGTCAGCTCATGCGATGCGTGCGGCAGTTTTAACTAGGAGAATCTCCCATCAGCCAGGCAGGCAAACCCAAAAGATATTTGAAGAGGGAAGGAAAGCGTCTGGTAGAGAACAGGAGGCCGGAATCCCCAAACGGCAGCCATTGTGAAATTTCCATTCTTATCTCAATGACAACGGCTGCGCTGCTGAGGTGGGAATCCCTCTATTTACACTCTACTTCCTCTCTCAGCAGGGAACTGTGGGTACTCATTACCATCACAGGAAACCCTGTGCATTAGTGCACTCCCTCTGACCATATTTCTTTTCTTGGCTTGCTAGTGACCGTTTGTCATTGACAGTCACAGCATATTTACTTTTTGCTATTTTTTGACTTGTGAGTCAATTGTACATAGTTTTAGCTGTGCTAACATGTGGATTCTGCAGCTAACATGGCTAACAGGCTAACACAAAACACATGCAGCTACAAAGGGGGGAGGGGAGCAGACAAGGCTGAAAGCAGGTCGTCTTGTTCCTGGTGTTGGGAGCGCCCGGTCTGACCCAGGCTCTTATTGTTTCACGGAAGCAACATATCCATGCAGGAAGATGGATGGACTATTGAACAAATTAGCCTGCTTAGCTCTATACCAGACCCTGTTTTCTGCTCTGTCTGTGATTCAAGTTAGTTTTCAGATTATTCAAGACGGATGAGGGTTTTCGTATTCATGTAAGAAACAGAGGAAGTTGGGGGATTTTTTTTTTTGTGCGTTTACCTCCAGTTTTTGAAAAAGTACATTGTCGCTCAACTGTCGACAAAACTCTCGCTACAGTGCAAAACATATTTTTTTTTTACTCAGTGTTTTTGTCTTGTTCACCAGTACCAATATCGAAACATTCTGAAAAGCAAGATAAATATCTCCCAATTGTGTAAGAAAAAAATTATCTTGTTTTCCTTTTAAATGGAGTCTATTTTTCTGACCCCATTTGGCAGATTGTTTGTCTTGTTTTAGGCATGAACTCAAAAAACACTAATTTTTACGCAATATCTCAAGTTCTCAAGTGTCTATTTTGTTCACAAGAAACTCTAATATTTTGAAAATGTACTGCATATAAAGACACTGAAAACTACAAACCCACCGCCGCTGTTGACATCTCATGCCCCCTATTGAAATGCACAGGTAGTGACATCAGTTCATATCTTCCTCTCAATTCCGTATCACTCCCTCAAACTCACCTTTCCAGCCTAAGCTCCAATCAGACGCCGGCTATTGATTTACCGGATTGATCCTGGACCCTGTCCATCTGCTCTCGGCCTGTGTCTACAAGTCCGCCGGCCTCCTAAAGAGCTGGTCCGCAGTGCCTGGGACAGCTGGTCCTGATAACCAATCTGTCTTTTGCAGGCTTTTTTGTAAAATAAGATACCGGGCAACCAGATACCTTGAATTAATACATGAAGCATTTGCAGTCCTTCTTGGAGGAGGGGTTGTTGGGGGCATGTGCAAAGAAACAGTTGGCTCTTTCAGGCCTTATACAGAGCATTCTTTCAAGGGCAACAAAAGCCAATGGAGGTCTTCACTATGGGTCCTCTTTCAATAGAGTCAGTGGCAGTACAGACTATGAGATACTTGTTTGTGTGTATTGAAGGGATGTTCAAAACGACATATTTTCAATGTATGGAGCCAAGTGGATCCAAAACTGGTTGAATTAAGTTGACCACTCGTTCAATTCATGATTCATGATTCATTCTTAATTCATGACATAGTCTTAAAAGTAAGCCCTATATAATTAAACTGGATTCAGGTACACATATAATTAATTAATTTACGACATCCACGATTCGATTATCAACCCGCCAAAATAAAAGCTTGATAACTATTTGAAAAAAAAATATTTTTGTAAATATTAGTTTTGACATTTTACAATGGTTTAATAAAATAAATTCTATTTGCAAAATAATAGTTATTGGAAAAAAAAATACATATATATATATATGTGTGTATTTTTTTTTTTTATATATCTCAATAAAAAAATATTATTTAGATTTGTCAAATTGGCCGTCTTCAGGGCGGCGGTGTAACTGGTGCCCCACGGCAAATGGACCCCCACATGGGCCCTGTGTTTTGCAGGGTTTTATTGTTAAAAAAAAAAGAATTGGCACATGAGCACACGTACCACAGCCATGCATTGAACAGGTAAAAACAGTGGAAATATGGGCTATGAAAAACTCAAGTGAACTCTATTCACTTTATGGTTGCTGAAAGAGGTTTAATTTGGTTGTCGTAAAAGAGTAAACCCATCAAAAAATTTAAAAATGTAAAAAAATCTTCAAGTAGCCTAATTTTCCAGCTTTTTATGAAGATGCACTCACCAACAAAATCACCCCAATCCTTCTGAAATGATTAATTAATAAATAAAATGAAATAAAATAAAATTAATAAAATCTTAGTAGTCCTAGTACAACACTAAAAACACTGAATATGTACTGCTGAATTACATATGGATCATTTAGTTTATATTGTCAATACTGAATGAGAGCGACTGTACCTTTAAACGCAGTCTGAATATGCTGCGCGAAGATTTTCCATGATTTTTACGTGTAAAACTACAAAAAAATATGATATAGCCTACTATTAGATCTCACTAAACGACTAGTTGGTTGTTGGACAGACAAATGACAAGTTATCCACATTGACACATCCCACATAATGATTTTATCGTTCCATCGATTTGTACATTTTTGCCTTGAGGATCAATAAGATTCATCGTTCAATAATACCTCAACGGTTTTACTTGTTTGAGCAAACATTTGCTTGTGTAAAAGAATCCCACCCCACCCATATAAGGACACCTGCAGTAGCAGTGTAGGGAGGTTTCAATGTACCGCAGCATCATAGCACTCAGGAAGAAGTGCTGTCAGGCCTGATCTATAGTCCGGCAGATGCTGTGCGCTCAAGGTTTAGGTGGGCTAGGCAGCCAAACAACAAGAACGAGCATTTTAGCAATGCACTGACTCACAGCAGAGAGCACACAGACGGCTGTTTGGTCTTGTCTGGGATCCAAAACAGGTGTGCTGTCAGGGTGTGGAGAGCATCTGAAGAAAGAGGAACATGCAGAGTCCTGATGGTAACTTCGAAAGCTGTTGGGGTAACAGTGTCAGAGGGGTCAAGAGAGGTGGCCAAAGGACTTCCTTAGAGCAAGCAATCCCAGATCGATAACAACCGTTGGGATCACTGTAGAAACCAACATTTGGGTCAGCTGGAGCTGTTTGCCCCCTATTTAACCCTCCAAAATGGCAAAGACGGCACCTGTTCCATAGCATGTCCTTTGTGCAAACAGCAGCTAAATATGGTTGTTGAGTGCGTAATCTCATTCTGTACACACAAAGTTTGGTTATGGGAGTGACAGGTGCATTGCACAACCGAATTCATTCCCGAAAAAATGTTAAACTAAATGTTTAGTTTCTTCACAAACTGAACACCCATTTGTTAATTTGAAAGAAAGTGTAAAAAAAAACCCCTGAAAAACACTTCTTTCACAATGATGGTGATTGGTTTTCATTAGTATTAGTTTTGCATCACTATTCTTTTAAAACCCCTAAACTGTACATACCTGAATGATGCAATAAATCATGAGGTACTTGTCTAAACAATGAGACTGATGATAAAACACGTACCAACAAATATTTCGATAGGACCATAATATCAATATACACTTCTCTCAACACCCCAGCAACCACATAATGTGGTTCCAGTATCTCTTTTTTCTGAAAAAAAATATATATATATATACTTGAAACAAGATCAATTTACTTTAAGACTTTAAAGGATTAGTTCACTTTAAAAAAAAAAATTTGCTGATAATTTACTCACAAGACGGTCCAAAAGACAGTTTCAGTGCAAACTTTTCAAAGGGCTTTAAACGATTCCAGACAATGGATCTTATCAAGCGAAACGATCGCTCATTTAAAAAAAAAAAAAAAAAACAATGTTTAAGTTTTATAAGCTCAAATGGTCGCCTTGCTCGGTTCTGTGTGACTCCTGTTTGAACTCATTAATCAAAATGAACAAATCTTTTCCCCGAGTCAACTCAACTCATTTCGTTCGTTGAATGAACCAAATGACACGAAAAAAGATTTGTTCATTTTGATAAACCAGTTCGAAAAGGAGAGTCATGAACGAGCAAGGCGAGCATTTGAGCTTATAAAACTTAAACTTTTTTAGTTATTTTTTAAATGAGCGATCGTTTCGCTTGATAAGACCAGCACTGAAGTTGGCACTGAAACAGTCTTTTGGACCTTGAACCATTTGGTTCCCATTGAAGTCCATTATATGGAGAAAAATCCTGGAATGTTTTCATCCTTTTTGACTGAAGAAAGAAAGACATGGACATCTTGGATGACATGGGGGTGAGTAAATTATCAGCAAAAGTTTTTTTTTTTTTTTTTAAAGTGAACTGCTCCTTTAAGACTTTAACCAGTTCTGCAGTAAGACAAAAGTATACTTTAAGTAAAGCTAAATATGAAAACAAGTGTTAATGTTGTGTGTATATAACATGCCCATGAAACAGATTATGAGTTTTAAATAAACTGAACTCGTCTAAATGTCATGGGTAAAAGGATGCTTTTCTGCTAAAGCAATGTAGCCATTTGGCCTTCTCTGTTAAGTTCAAGTGTTGCTTCTATTTTAATCAAGTACATGAACAGCTGGGTCTCAGTGTAAATAACGGATAACTAAGATGATGTGCAGACAGTGAACACCTGACTTAATTGGAACACATCCTGCTGCAAATCATTATGCTAGTCAAGCTTGCCTTCAAATAAATCAGCGGTATTTGCGAAGAAACGCGGATAAACGCAGATTTTCAGCTCCACCAGGGTAACAGAGGGCTAACCAAACCAAATGAAAACAGCAAATTCGCTTTGATTTCAAGGAAATGTCGTTAAGCCTGTTAGCGCGTGCACCTGTGAATGTGGGTGTGCGGTTGTGACGCTGATGAATGGCTTTGCGACGGCATTGTAAAAGCACAATTAAGATTCCATCAGGATAAAGGTAATGGTAAATTGTGTACATTAACAAGGGTCCGGGCTCATCCAAACACGCCAGCACAAATAACAGAAAGGCCACTCCTCTAAACAAGGAAGGTATGCAACGCTGAATTGATTAGGTAAGTGTTGGAGTGTGTTGTTTTTGCATGTGTGCACGAATGCATGCATGCGTATTTAAGGGAACATTTTGTCCTCATTACTTTGCTTGTCACTTGCTCTATGTATTTTGCCAAAGGCTGTGAGTTTACTTACTGTAGGCTATGGCAGCTCTATGTGACCAGTTGTCCACACAGTAATTATGAAATTGACAGCTATTCAATCTTTTTCCAGACGTCCAAAGTTTATTTATTTGCAGCTCTGAAAGGAACTAGACAAATATATTATAAACAAATACATGATTCAAGTTTGAACTTATCGGAAAGTGGTCTGGAGTTTAACATAGCCTACACTTGTTAGTCAAAATGAATAACAAACAACTGTCCTAACCTCTTACCCTTACAGCCCAGTTTGTTTAAAAGAATGCACAAACATTTACATGCGTCATCATGCTTCTTGGGTAGGGTGTTCGTTTTAGCTTCAGCTCGAATGTTTTTAGTAACATGTTTCCCTGAGGGAACATTCCCCCCTTTATCTGTAAGGAAGAACAGGGTGTGGATAAGAAGCAAAGACAGAAATCTTGCTATAAGTAAATGTACGTCTCAGACTTTCGCATTATAATGCCCAATATTGCATAATATTTGTGAGACGGGTTTTCTGACTGAGGCCAAAAAGGTAAATTAGAGAACATTCTTAACAACGAAACCCCTCAAATACCAGCTGAAAAGGCCAGGGAAACCAGCATGCGAAACTCAACATTTACCAGTCTTTTCTGTAGAGAAGTTCACACCCTTCACGTTTGACCTATGGGCGAGTTGTTTCGAGAGCGCAGAGCAGCTCAAGTATGGTGGCAACCTCTCCATCTCCTTCCACGTGAGTGATGCCCTTGCTTTGTTCAAATCAATTTTGTGGAGTACAAGCAGGCTTCTGCTGTGTCAGTGTGGCAGTGTGCGAGAAAGACATATTGACATGCTCTCTCGATAGTTCGAACATAATCCTGCCCGCTCGTCAGAAGCGCTGATCACCGAGACATCCGACGGGTGGGGCCGGCGTGACAACTTGACCCTCTTCGTTTTTCATTAGCATGGGTAACTTGCGGGGAGTGGTTGCTTATTAGCATTTTTATTTAGCAGCAGATTGTACTAACAACAGGCTGCGTTGGGCAATATCTATTCTCACACCGCCAGACTGCGTTTATGTTGCGGGTCAATTTGACTCATTTACATTTTCAACATGACATCATGACTTTTGCGTAAACATACACGCCACTTTCAAGTCAAGTGGCGTGTTATCTCTACGCATTTTGAGCTATCCGCGTGTACGCGTGTATGTCTACGCCATTAACGTCCGAGTGATTCCGCGTGTCTGTACACGCCGTCAAATGTCCGCGCGAAACGAATCTACATCTGGGGAGCGATCTTTTTTTTTTCCTAGGATGGTAAGGGAACAGTCATAAATGCCTTTAACCCCAGTAACGGTTAGGTTTAGGGACGGGGTTGAGGTAAGTCATATATTTATATATACAGTAATAACGTTAAGTCAACGGCGTTCATAAACACGCTGAAAAGCGATTATGCGTCTTTATAGCACGCCAAAAATGGAAATACGAATTGGCGTGTCATACACACGCTACTTCATGAGATCAGTCTGACATTTTCTAGTTGTTGGAAATACTGGTTAACATTTTTGTGATTTTTTTTTTTCTCATTTACCATGATGAACGTGCATGTGTTTTGACATATGAAAACAAAATTACGGTTACGTTCGTGATGTTCGCGGGTCAATCTGACCCACATATTTTAAAGCTCTAAAGCAACTTTACCGACCCAAAATAATAAAAAATTTTGGTTATATTTTGTTATTTTGTATTTGTACAACCGTATGAGGCTAAAAAAATAGCTTTTCCACACTTATTTCAATACAAAAAAATATTTTGCCAGCCACAGATGGTAAAAATGAGCTATCATTTATTTTTTCAAGCTACCTGAAATAATATTGAGCCTTTGTTTTTTTCTTGATATTTCATACGTTTTTTCATCTATCATTTACTATCAATTTCAAAGTGAAAATTGTTTGTACACTGAATTTTTTTTTCAGTGCATAACAAGTTACCAACAGCCTCTTACAACATCTTTGGTCAAATTAGCTTTTGCTAACAAGAATGCTAAAGACAGCGTCGTCATTCGCTAGACTAGAGCGTCTCTTGAGATCTAGGGGAGTGAGGTTTCCTCTCACCGCTCTTACTAGCTGGCCTCTGTTACAGTAGCTTCTGCGACGGACTGCGGGGGTGATACACTGGGTCATGCCGCTTCTCACGAGTGCCATTGCCGATGCTTGCAGTCTCAGGGGTACTGATATTTCTGGCTGTTGAAGTTTATTTGGACCATGACTGTGTCTGTGGCTTTTTAGAGTCACCGTTCTGTGGCTGGTGCAAAACCCAAGAGAAATACACTTCTTACTGTACTGCGTAGCACTGGAGTCTAGAAGGTGGAGAGAATAACATCCAACTAGCTTCTGGATCAGGCAACAATATTATACATGTAATGCATTAAATGTCCTATTAACAAGACCAACACATTTTTAGCTCAAGGAAGTACTCTATCATGATTACGTGCCTGTACTCAAATTGATCCAAGGGGACTGCCCATGCAATTAGCATAATATGAGTTGCGTATAAAGCGTCTGCTAAATGACAAGTAAGCACCTAAGGGTTATTACTGGTATAATAAGAAGTGATGAGAGCACTCAGGGAACTCTGTTGCACGATTCATAAAGAGGAAATTACCCAGGCTGAATGCCTTTTTCATACATGTCACTGTCTCGTAGCATAAGCCTACAGTTAATAACAGGTTAGCATGCTGTTGTTTGCTAATATAAGACTATAGATGTAAACATGCCGGTTTCCATGTCGGATACCAAAATAGCTCATATATAAGTTCGGTACAGTGCACTGAATCACTTGCCTTCTTTTTGACCAGCAAACCGGGAATGCTAACCCATTAGCATGCTAAGCCAAGCCTACTATTGGTCATTAAAAAGGGTATAAGGCCTGGGATTTTTTAAAAACTATTGATATCTAGCTTTTTTGTGGATATCGGTGTATTTTAAGGGTCAAGAAAGTATAATTTGTTTCATTTTTCAGACAGTATTGCTAGCGTCATGTGTTACTAGTTGAGCTACCACAGGAATGTTCATGTTCATTTTCATGTTTCTAAAACTTTAAAGCTGAATATCCACCCGAATGCCATGCACATACCTAATAACTACAATGATTAGGATGTCAAGATGCAATGTTTTATTCATCAGGTATAGCTCTGATGCAAGCAAGTATACAGTTTTTATGGGCCAACTAGCATAAATGTGCAGAAGTGGGTCAACCCCGCTGTGTCTGGAGAGAGTCTAGAGCTTGCACGCAAATTTAACAGAATCATTTTCAAAGTAACTGTCCAACTTTAGAGAAAGTTGCAGGAATGCACTTTTGTGGCATTATGAGGTCCTTTGAACAATGTTTATCTGTTCGTTTCCCTCCCCACTTCTAATGAAATTTCCCGTCTGACTTTAAGCCCCCTCGGGACAAGCATGCGACAGATCCCACATTGTTCATTGTTGTTGTGCTCTTCTTATTGTATTTAATGGAAGAAAAAAAAACTTTGAAAACAAGAAACTTCACCACGGTGTGGGCAGCAGAGAGAGAGAATGACAAAGATTGCATGCTGGCTGCCTTTGATCTCTTGTCTTGGGAGACTTTTTTAAGGGGGTGGCACCGCTGTTTTTTGGAGACTCGGGAGAGAGAGACTTGTGGAGAAGTGCGACCATCCTTAAGGACCTTACAGAGTCTTGTATACACGGGAAGTGTGGGTTGTTTATTTGCAGTGTCTGCTGCCCACCTTGCGGGCCTCTTGGGAAAAGTTCCCATCCTTTCCCTGTGCCCCGAGGCCACTTGTGGTTCTGTGGGCTGCTGCACGGTTGAGCTGCAGAGGAGAGGAACTTGGAAATCCCAGAGGCATTTTCTCTCAATTTTTTGCTCTCTCAAAAGCGATGGAGAAAGACCATGCCGAGCCTCTCCCTCGACAAACAAACATTATCTAAATGTTGGAGATGTGCTTTTAAAATCAGAGGCCAGCCAGTCAAAATACTAACTGTTCGCTGGTTCTACACCCGTCTTGCTTGTTTAACCTCGACACAACCTTTTCTCAACGTTCGTGGGGGACGGCTTGGAAAACGCAGCAGTAGGGTTGTCACAAACTGTTATTGAGCAAACTGGTTTCTTTTGAAAGGCTCAATACTAGGGCTGGCTATTGAGACAAATTTCACAATTCGATTCAATTTCGATTCACAAGCTTGCAATTCGATATCGATTATTTTGGATATCAGTTACAATAAATGGCCATTTTTCTCAAGGGAATCAAGTCTCTTAAATGCTGTAAACTATGTGAGTCTAGTTGTAGCCTACTAGGCTTCATTAGCCTAATATGAAGGTAATAATGAACTGTTTTGTAGCTATACAAACACTTAAATTACACTTTTATTTATTTTTATGATAAGAAGATTAAATGAAATATTAACATTTAAATGGTGGCTGTCATAAAAACTTGCCATATTTATTCAAATATGCTTTAAATATTGAAGAACATTAAGATTATAATGCATATGTAATATGGTGTATATATTTAGCAAAATGCTCCTCTCTGGAGTTATTTTTTCTAGCTGACTAACGAGTTTATGTGGTTTTTCTGAGGTAAATATGACGATACATGACATTGATTACAAGCTGTTTAACTGACGTCTTTCAATCACATTGATTCACGCTGAATGAGTGAATCAATGTGACATGATACGGATTTCGATAAGTTGTACCTTTTAACACACTTTCAGATGCTCATTCATGTTTATTTCGCGCTGTAACTGGTATTATTAAGCCGGAAGAGAGATCAGTGCTGCTGCTTCTCTTGAGCTGCACCAGAGCGATCTCACGCCACAGCGCCAAAACGTTATTTATGTTTTTGAATTTCTAAAGAAAATGGATGTAATTTGAAAATTGAGACTTTGTTTCATATCAATAATAGTAACAAAGGACAAAGATTATTGAGATTTTTTTGGATGCGCGCAGCCGCGAGACAATGTCCCATGCATTCAAATGAAACAGGATGACTAATCGATTCTTGAGATTTAAGAATCGATATCGGTTCGTAAAAATGAGAATCGATTAATATCGAGAAATCGATATTTATTACCCAGCCCTACTCAATACTATATCTAATATTAAATCAAAGCAATGGCATGTTTCCTTTGAATATTTCTCATTTAATTCAATTATTGATTTAAGTTCCAATTATCACCAAAAAAAAAAAGGTTCTTCAGCGGTTCTTCAGGGGTTCTTTGCGGTGGTCATGGTGCTATATAGCACCACTGCCATTTAAAGAACCAGTTAAGCCCAGTTTGGTTCTTCAGCGGTTCTTCATTGGTTCTTCAGTGGTTCTCTGGGGTGGTTAACGTGCTCTATGGCACCTCTTATGGTTCTACATAGCACCATATGACAAAGTTAAGTGCTAAGTGGTTCCCCTATGATTACAAGCCAACGAACCACTTTTAGTGCTATTTAGCACCATTTTTTTTAGAGTGTACTTCAAGTAAACAGTTAGTAATAAAATGAACAAATAAACTAATTACAAGCAACAGAATGAATAAAACCAATAAAGCAAAAATACACAAAAGGAACCTGAAGGTTTCTCTGCATAATACTAATGCTTGATTAAAAAAAGTCTTATTTTTTTGTCCGATTGTAAAAGGGCTTATTAAAGCTAGGCTACGTAGCACTTTGAAGCTAACTAGTGCACTCCTAAAAGGTAATGCAGAAAATAAATAAATAAAACTTCCTCAAAAATTGTTTTCCATTGTTTTCAATATATGAGTTAAACATTAGCATAATATTAATAACGCTTCGTTAAACTGTTGTATATTGTATTTTCCGATTGCTGATTAAAGCTAATGCTAATGCAATCAGATACGTTTGAGGATGAGAATTTGCTTGGCATATTGGGTGTGACATCCTTTCGATATGTCACACCCAAACTTCCTGTTTCAACGGGAAATACGCCAACGTAGGAAATAAAACAGCACTCTTCGTGTGATATCATTTAATAAATAACTCGTCCAAGAATAGAGAGTGCTATTCGCAGCACTTGCTAGATGACCAGGAGGAAAGAGAAAAGTGACTGTGATGAGGTGTTAGGTTGAGGAGGATTGAGGAGGTGGTGTGGCCCTTGAAGAGGCAGACATGGAGGCGAGTTGTCGCTTTGGCATCTGCGGGGGTGAGATAGGGACTTGGCTGCACTGCAGGGGGTGATGGCCAAATCTGCACTTCTCAAATGTGGACTCACATACAAAACGTGACAGCCTTTTACCTCCAGTCATTGCCAGCGCCTTCCAAGTGCATCTGATAAATATAAAAGGACTCGACTGATAAATGACTGAGGCTAAATACGGCAATCAATCTTCACACTCCATACTATCTCTTGCACAAACCTCTGACCCTCGGGTCCGCTCTGGCCCTTAGCATTATCCATCCCTCATTTTTACGAGCCACTCTCCTGCAGTCTAGTTTACTACAGCTCCTGGTTTTGCTCAAGCGGGCCTGTTTCCCATTTCTTATGAGATATCCTGTCCGTTATTAACTTTTGGAAGGACTCCAACAGCCTGAGAGACTGGACATGATAGCGCACCGCTTTCTGAAATGAATGAACTAAATAATGATTTCATTGTGTAGATTTCAAAACATGATTGAGTTTCCCTGGTATTTCAATGGATGGTTAATCATTTACTCACCATTGTGTAGTTCCAAACTATTTTTTTTTTGTTTTCTTTTCATCTGCAGAACACAAAAGAGGATTTTTTGAAGAATGTTTCAGATGTTTTTGTCCATATTATAAAAGTCAGTTGCCTGGTTTCCATTACAGATTTGTTCAAAACTTTTGCGATATTTTCTAAATAAACTATTGCGAAATGAAGGCGTTATGCGACAAAAACATAGTTTTTCCTCCCGCTGTAAGTCATTCGAAAAATCATGGCAATGGATGTTGGTAGGTTTAGTCATATTGCAGCCACTCCACTAGCCATTGTTTTTAATCGAAGGAGACGTTGGCGTGTTATCAAAGCATTAAAGGGATGGTTTACTTTGAAATTAGTTTTTGATATGTTTTAGCTTACTTCTTTGTTTCCACAGTATTTTCAATTTTGATATTTTTAGGTCAAATTGTTCTTGTCTGTCAGTCATATAATGGAGGTCTATGGTCACCACCTCAAAGAGCATGCACAGAGAAGTCCAAATTAAACATGATTTAATGACTCATAAATGTATGTACACATCGATAGCCTAAGACATGAAACGAGCGGTTTGTGTGAGAAAACTAACAGTATTTACATCGTTTTTTGTAGTGATCTCTCGCGCATGTACGTCACTCATTTTTTACACACAGATTTTGGAAGAGTTACCCTTCACTGTGAAATCAAAACATATTTAGATATACAGTAAATCGCAATGGAAGACGATTTCAATATATCAACAGACAACATTGATTTTTTTTTTTCACAACCGCAGAAAAGATCACTTCCGGCGCTGGCGCAGACCAAAGCGCCCGCGCCATCAGATCACTTGGACGTGGCTGTGGTTACCAGAGGTAAAAATGATATAAATACTGTTCGTTTTCTCACACAACCCGCTCGTTTCGTGTCTTAGGCCATCAATGTGTGCTTACATTTATGAGTCATTAAATCATGTTTAATTTGGACTTCTCTGTGCATGCTCTTTGAGGTGGTGACCATAGACCTCCATTATGACTGATGGACACAAACGGTTTGACCTAAAAATATCAAAATTGAAACTACTGCGGAAACACAGAAACCTACATCTTGGATGCCCTTGAGGTAAGCTAAAACATACCAAAAATTAATTTCAAAGTGAACTATCCCTGGCAAGCAAAGCCCCTTAGCGGCAACGTATGAGGTGTTTCTCCCTCATATCTGCTTCAAAGTCTTGACAAATTGTGTCATTTCTTTGTTGTTACGAATCCAGTATTACCTTAATTATTTTGTCTTTTATCTCGTCCTTTGTCCAAATATACCACGCTATCTTTAAAGAATGATCGACATTTACGTAAAAAAAAAAACCTGACCTTATGCAAGCGCAAATTCTTTCCACGATAAATAAGATTTTTACAAAATTGACACGTCTCCATTTCCATTTCGCAGCTATAGTAAGACGCAAAACATTTAGATTATCACTTTTGCAGAATGCGTGTGGAAAGAACCATATACTTACACCGAAAGTCATTAGGGACCAGAATATTGTAGAAATTTTTTTTTTAACTTCACCTTTTAAGTTGAAGACTTTTGTAGCGCTATACCTTAAAAAAATCAGATGCATCGACTTCATCAACATAAAAGAACAAGAAGTATTGAGACTTTCACACATAACAATTATTACAAGTAGACGTATGTAACAAATTAGCAAGGAAGTAGGAGGCCAAAAGTGAAGATCGGATTCTCCAAAGAGGTATTAGCACAGAGGGAAGAATGTGCAACTTCCCTTGTTTAGATGTTTGGCTTAAATCACCTTTACGTTTAAACTTCAGAGGAAGTCAACTCCCTGCCGTCCCTGGTGATTGAAACCAGCTCCACTCCTGGGTCTGTTTCTGGAAAGGGGAAGTGACATGTCTTTTGGGGCTTTGACCCTGACCTCATAAAATATGGGCTTTCCAGAGTGGAAGGATTGTTTGAACAGGGTTTGGTGTGTTAGCATGGGCTTGTTGTGTGTTATATGCCATTCTTGTTGTGTGCGTGAGAGATGTTTTAATTGAATGCATGAGAGACATGCATATAGGATGTCACACCTATCTGTATGTATGCATCCCTTGTCCTGTTATTGTCCCTTTGTGACCCCCTCACACCCTGTGATAGTTCCACATGTCATTACTTACATATACAAGAAATACAGTTGACAAGATATGTGCAATATGTGCGTTAACATTGTTTTGCACCAAATATTCCGTTATATATGGTGGAGGCTAGGGCATGTTGGGTCTTACATGGGTCTTAAAGGAACATACCCCCAGACCATTACAATGGACTACATCTCAGTATTGGTTTACTTACTTAAATTAGAGTATTTTTTATTCTCTCTTTGACCTATGTTTTAATATCATAATATTTTTGAGTTAAAGGTACACTATGTAATTTTTGGCCCTCTAGCAGTTAAAAACCAAACTGCATGCATTTTGTGGAAGAACATTGTTTTGGTTGTGTTTCATCTCTGCTTGGCTGTGCGGATGAATACGGTTATCCTACTGCTTATAAAACATTCACTACTAGACTAGACTATAACTAGTTCAGATGGAAAATATCTCGTATATAAGATATACCCAATAAAACACACGGTACTTCCTTGAAAATACATTCCAGCTACAACAACCATGATGAAATGACCCTTCATAATAGATAATGCTTTACAATGAACTCTGCATTGGCAATTTCTCTGTTCACTAAAATACGTTTATCACCTGTTGAGTAATAAAAACAATATCTCCACGTTGCTTTTACAACATTCGAAATCCTTCACCTCTTGCCATCTCCAAAAAGCTAAGCTAATGTTGATTCTTGTTTTATTACGAGCTCTGTAACGTCTCTTTTTTTGCAAGCAGAAGCTCCTCTGTTTGGCGTTTGTTTAAAACAGGTGATTCCCAGAGTTTCGTGATTTCGCTGCTCCATGTCAACCTTTCCAGTGGTGGAAAGAGTGCTGAAAAAACATACTCAAGTAAAAGTACCATTACATTCCAAAAAATTTAGTGTGAGTAGAGTAAAAAGTACTTGTCCAAAAAACTACTTGAGTAAGAGTAAAAAAGTAGCTTATTTAAAAGTACTCGTGAGTGGTGAGTAGTGAGTACTGAGGTGCGGATTCTAACCCTTATAATAAACACTGTGCACTACAATTTATAAATTAAAAAAAATGCACATACTGGAATTCACATTATATTTTGTTCTTTGTAAGAAAGATTGAAGAATATCTATCATCCATCTTTTTAAAATCAAATCTGTACACTCATCACCATTTAAATCATATTATTTGGGGGGAAAAGCATTTAAAATTAGGCGAAAAGCCACTGGGCCTGAGCATGTTATTGTTGCACATACAATATCAATATTCATAACTGTGCTAAGAATTCAGAAACCTTTAGAAACTCGTATGATCAATTCCCCCAACTTCAGACCAAATGTTAGGCCATGTAGACAGGCCAGCCTATATAAATATCATATTAAGCAGAAATGTGAAATGTACCTTAGCATATTAGAGGAAGACGCTGATATCTGGATTGAATTGATGCGTGATGAATGCACTTCCACAGCAGTCACGAGTAACAGCAGGAATAGGCGGTAAGTTTTCTATGCTTAATTTGAATTGATGACAGTCACGAGACCGATTACGCGATCCAATCACGTTGATGGATAAAAATAAAATTAAAACAAGCATGTAACGAGTAACGGAAAACAGAAGGAAAATAGCGGAGAAAAAGTACCGATACATCACTTAAAATGTACTCAAGTAAAAGTAAAATTACACAATTTTAAACTTACTCAAAAAAGTACAATTTCTGAAAAAAAACTACTTAATTACAGTAACGTGAGTATTTGTAATTCGTTACTTTACACCCCTGACTCACTTGTTGTGACAACTAACCTATGCCACTCCCAAAGTAGCCGGAGGAAGTTTTCCCTATTTACGCATATGACGAGAGATACACGAACGAGTGACGCACAAATGCAATTTCCAGCAAAAGCATCCGCTTTGTCTAAAATGTAAACACTTATAATGGGCTTACCACAGTTAAAAAAAGGTGCACATTTATAGACCAAGCTATGCATGAATATTGCAAAAGGTGTTTATAATGCCGCAAGTGAAGAGGGAATGGCACATAAAAGCTCAACAATTCTCATTACATTACCAAATAAACCCAAATTAAAGGCCCTTTGTAGTCCCCGAAGCAAGTGCCCTTTCATCACCTTTTAGGAAAAACAACAGCCCTTTCATTAATAATGCCATTTCAAAAACAGGATGGGGCAAAAAAGAACACAAGATGTCTTTGGTCGTCCTTGCCGTGCTAATTGAAAATGCCTGTGTATCTATTTTCATTTGCTTTACATTTTAAATGACAGCTGAGGAGCCAGACGGGCCCTCACGTCGGTGTCAAGCACCTCCAACTCGCGGAGGGTCGTGAGTGCCGTCGCCTAGCAACGGCGCAGAAGCAGACGGCATGAGAGAGAAGAAAGGGGATCCCTCTGAAAACGCTGTGTGCAATCGTGCTTATTCATGCTTTTGTTTGGCCAGTTTAATTTAAGCTCCGCCGTCAGAACATTGTGTTGCTTTTTATAAAACGTCCAACTGCATTTGATTTGTTTTATGCAGTGATTCATTATCTGTCTGTCTAATTACAAGTTCATATACAGTACATACATATGCATTCACATCTGTCTGTCCACCCATCTAGGAGTAAATATATAATATATGTGAATGCAGCAATATAAAAATGTATAAAAACTATAATATAATATACAGGTTATTCATTTTTGTCCCTTTTGTTGTGATGTTTTCGTTTCACCCAAGCCTCAGACACATATCTGCGTGGGGGTTGTCTACATTCTGGATGGGTTTTTAGGCCAGCGGATGAAGGTAGAGGGGTAATTTCCAAATGGCTTGGCTCAAAGCGTGTCTTTGTCTTTACCGGCTTTCATAACCAGACTAAAAAATACAGCCCGCACAAACATGAAACCTGTGCCAAATAGAGTCCACAGAGACAATACATCATAGTTACTACTGCATGTGATTTACGCTTAAAGCTTAGTCATGGTGGATCAGTTGAATATGAAAAAAAAAAATACAGGTTTGAGGTCAGATTTACCCACTGGAAACAGTTTAAATTGCCAATTTCCACTTGTGTTTTTATGTTTCTCTCATTTCACATCACATCTGATCATCGTCTACTCATACATATTCTGTATTGCATATATTTCTGTCATGAAAACTCATAGTGCTTGGCATGGTAATGGATATGACAATGATGATACGTTTGGTCTTGTCGGACTTGGAATAGATCTGCTATGTTGCTGCTGTTGCTACTGCCAATATATGGCTGACATATTTGGAGAAAGTTGAATCAACTTAAATTAAGCCAACCATCTCAAAGCTTTTTTGAGGTTACTGATTTTCAGGCCTCTGAAGTTGTGCTAACTTGTTTGGTTGTTAGATGAACTTACTGAGTAAGTTATACACTGTAAAAAAATGTTGTTGGTTTAACTTAAAATATGAAGTAACTTGGTTGCCTTAAAATTTTAAGTTAATTGAAATGGAAAAAGTGAGTTAATGCACTGAAGGAGATCGATTTAAACATCAGAAACTCAAATAATTTATTTAGTTCAGATAACATATTATTTTAAGTTGATTTGACAAAAGAAAAAAAAAATGTGATTACAAATCATTAAAATATTTTTTTTACAGTGTAATTAAGGCAACCATCTCAAAGCTTTTTTGAGGTTACTTTTTTGAGGTTACAAGTGAACTTTTACAAAAGGTTTGGCACAACTTCGACCACTGAAGTTGAGTAAATTAAAAAAAATGCTTTGCAGCCATTTGCCTAATTTTTTTTTAAGTTAACTCAACTTTTATTTTTTACAATGTACATTACACGCTGCTTTAACCAAGACTGCTGCTGTACAATATAGTGTACATGAATTACCCATAGCAGATTTATACAGGTGGAGCTGGGGAAGATGGGTTTTTTTTGAAAGCGCTACTGTACGTTCACATCGCCGCCGACTTGAGCGTCAAAGTTGCTCTGGCCGCCCTGTCAAGGACGCTTTAAGTACATGGAAGCTTGTTGACGCTTTGGACGCTTTGAACGCTCTGACGTTGCAGGGAGAATAGAAGTGTCACAATGATTGCGATGATTAGCTTGTCTTCCATTTACTCGGAACTAATGTTTTGGTAGGAACGAAAGTTTACATTGTATGATTCAACGGAATCAGCCGTCTATATTCCGATTGGTTGCTGGCGTTTTGCCGCTGAACCGCGTCACAGCTCATTACCATAAAGTTGAGCTTCTGTCAACTTTCTGATTGACGCTCAAAACGCCCAAAACGCGACGCCGATGGATTTGACGCTCCTTGCAGCGCAGAGAAGCCAGCTTCCATTGAAAATGAATGACTTCCGGCCACTTTGGAAGCTCAAGTCGGCGGCGCTGTGAACGTACAATTAAAGGTTTAGCTCATTGGCTACTGATACAGCAGGAACCAATCAGCTGTGCCCTATAGAGAATGATGTGATTACAAACAGCTTGAGTTAAGGACCTACTAGCCTGCGCCATCTATATTTTATTCTATTTGATTTATATTATTGTTATTCTATTATTGCTACACATTATACACAAAAATGTCAGAAAGCTAGCATGGGGACTGTGAGCTTCTCTATTCGTGAGCATGTCCGAGTGCTTCTCTTCCATTAAAAAACACCTTAATTCAATGAGTCTTTTCATTGGAACCCTTCAAAACAAGGACTATCAGAAGTCCTCTTGATTAGAGGACTGAGATCCTCTTTTTGATACAGAAGTGGACATCATCTTGTCTTTGAGGAAGTGCAGTGCTTCATCAAGTGCAGGTGCCTCTTTACCACCCTTCTACTGAATTTAGGAGTACAAAAATTAAGTACACTGCAGTAAGGTAGCCTTGCCCATTAATGACCCGAGGTTGTACACTGGGAACATTGTGACATCTCTGTCTTACCCGCCAAAAGTAAACAGCACCTCCCTCCTTTGATGTCATAACTGCTCATTAGCACACAAAAGACTACAGATGATTCTTCTTCAACTGAACAATCGCGGATGAAGTAATCAATGGCACACACTCTGTTGTAAATGCAATAACCAATTGAGTCACTTTTTTAACTGACAAATCAACACGTTGGTATTGTCAGCTGATTAAGTGTTTGTCAACTGGTGGGTCGTGGAGTGTGCAGTCAAAGAAACAACATGAAATGTAATTTTGTTTTTTTCTGATGCAAGACTTTTATTTTGAAGGATGTGCCTGAAAGCTGTCAGACGCAATTTAAGTAAGTCCCTGAGAAAAAACGTGTTGTCCTGATTCAGTATCTGCGAGTCAAATGAGATGTTGTCAGTGTCATTATTCTAACGTAATTTTTGTAACTTATGTAATAAAGAGGAAAATAAATTACCAGCATACAACGTCAAATGCAGCATACAAGTTCTAAGAAATTTGACACTGTGACAGTTTTGGTTTGGAAGGACATGAGGGTGAGTAAATGACAATTTTCAGAAAATGTTCCCTCATGAATAGTTCTGCGCTGCTGTATCATGTTTGTATTGGGCCAAATGAAAACTACAAGTCAATGGGATTTGATCTTCTTGTACTTCAGCTCTTCGCAGCGTCTTGCACTATGCTGGTAGGTCTGCGAAGCACTCAGTCGAGGCCACGAAAGTTATTCGCAAACACTTCCAGCCTACCTCCGTCTCCTCCAGTCCACACTCTGCAATGAGTCTTGGCCAGACCTAATGTTGAGTATCTAAAAAGAGCCGGCTGGCTGTGTGGGAGTATTGAGTGGAGTTCAGGCCAGGAAGTTGCCTACACAGCCTTCAGTCTGAGTCAATTTTCACAGAGCTACATTAGGACAAAGGGTTTGAATATCAGACTGTAAAAAGCTGCGTCTGATCCGAAATCACACTCCACAACCCCCTGATCATCTTCCCTAAACGCCCCCTCCGCCTCCACATCACATGCTTGCACATGGCTGGGCTTTAAAAAACAAATCCTGTCAGGCTCGTTTTTTTGGTCACAGTAAACATGATGAAGAGATGCCATTTATGCACTTGAGCATATATATGAACCCACAAAGGTTAATTTATAGAGAATTCATATCTTGTTTTCCAGTATTGAGTCAGATTTATGTATAAAAATATTAAAATGTTAAACAAAAAATATTTTATTTAATAATAAAATAATAATATATTATATAATAATATAAAATATAATAATATTTTTTTCAAAAATATTAAATATAAATGTGTTAATAAAATAAATAAATCAAAATACATTTTAAAAATCCAATTAGGATGCATTTTTTTCTTGTTTTAAGCATGAATTTAACAGACGAATGATGACAATGAGGTTACATTTGTTTTAAACACTCGGTTAACAACTTTTAATCAGGTTAAATGAAAACGTGAAGAAAAAAATCATAAAAAACATTACTATCTTTATGATTTATAGATTCTGACAACATCATAACCTTGCATCTCAAGTAATAGGCCTACATATTTTACAGTTGATTACATCAGTGATTTGTGAGCAATAATAAAAGCACACGTGCTGGAAGGATGTCTATTGTGGCAGTATACCATGAACTTCCAGGTATTTGAGTACACTGAGATGCCCGGGAAACACGTTTGTTCTGCGTCACCTCCACAGGAGAACGAGTAGGGAGGTTTTTTTATTTTCTGAGAAGGTGACGTAAAGTAATTTAACCTGTTTTATCGCAGTCAGTCAGTGGATCGTCCGTGGGAGCTGGTAAATAAGGCAGCGGCGAATAATTCCCTTGACATTTACACATTTCTCACGGTGAGTCATTTTCAACTGCAAGGTAGAGGAGAACGAAAACGTTATCCAAAAATGGATTTATATTGTTATGCATCCCTTCGTGGCGTTCATGAACCACGCTATTCTCCCTGTGTGTGTGTGTGTGTGTGTGTAACTCGCCATCTACGCCCACGCACTCGCTGCTGTTGACAGTGCCTGGTGTTCTTTCCTCAATTTACCTCAGTGACTGTAATCTCAGAGAGCGCGTCATCGTGCAGGCTAGTGCGTCATAAGGGAAGCATCACCTCACGGCGCGCGCACAGAGGAGACGACGAGCTGAGGCAAACGGAACACAGCACTGCCATCTATCTCGCGCTGCTCTAAACAAATCCCTGTCTCTAATCCTCAAATGCAACCATTTATATTCCCTTTCAAGGTCCGACAACAAAGGAATGCTACACTAAGAAGGCTCGAGGTTAACAGAGGAAAAATCCCTAAAACCCTTCTTCAAATGACAATTATATGAATGCAACACACAGTATGGGCATAAAATAACGTCTCGGTGGGGATAATTACACAGTTGAGATACAGCAAACAAATGCTTAAGACATTTAAAGGGATAGTTAGCTCAAAAAAAAAGAAAATTCAGTCCTCGTTTTACTCACAACTGTGTCGTTTCAAAACTGTAGGCCTACGTCTTTATTCTGTGGAACACAAAAGGAGAAATTTTGAAGAACTTTCTGGCTGCTTCGTTCTTTTTATCTTTACTGTCCCATTTCATTTGAAACATAGCGACAATATTCTATAAAATTCAGAGAGTACACCAACTGATGTTAAACATTTCCATTCAGATGAATGAAATCTCCTATTTCCATCAACATCTGTGCTCATGACAGAGCAATATCTCCACGCAAGGACATACAGTGCATTCCACTTAAATGGATAGTTCACTTTGAAATTATTTTTTGATATGTTTTAGCTCACGGGCGTCTTTGTTTACACAGTATTTTCAATTTTGATATTTTTAGGTCAAACCGTTCTTGTCTGTCAGTCATATAATGGAGGTCTATGGGGTCTTCCTCAAAGCATGCACAGAGAAGTCCAAATTAAACATGATTTAATGACTTGTAAATGTAAATACACATTGATGGCCTAAGACGCTTCTGTCTGCGCATGCACCGGAAAGCCCAGGAAGTGATCTCCCGCGCGTGTACGTCACTTAAGGCGGGCATACACTGTGCGATGTCTGTGCGATTTCAGCAAGGTACCTACTCACACTGAACGAGTAAATCGCATGCGATGCAAAGCCAAAGTTCAGGATTTATGTGCTCACACTGTACGGTCCGATCGTCGAGCTGCGACTTCACTGCTCACACTATACGTGTAATATCTGCGATAACCCCCTGGATTTACGTGTATGTATCCAGAGATATTGTCAAAACAAGCATCTGCTATCAGTATCAAGATGATTTAGTATTTTCAATTTATGCATTTAATTATTATTATTATTATTATTATTATCATTATTAGGGGAGGCCTATAGGCTAATTTTACTATTAAATTGATCCGCTATTATAATTAATTTGCCACGCAATATTTTCACAGCACATAACCAACGTGCTGTGAGGATAATAAAATATTAATCTTACTCCTCATTAAAAATTGTCTAAAACATTTAGGTCGATTACAATGAATTATATATAAAATAACTATTAACAGTCTATAATATGTCAGAACATTGCCATTATTAATCATCAATGAAAATTAAAAACAGTTTTATTTCAAAAACATTGTTTGACAAAATAATAAAAGAGGTGTTACATATCAGGTGGCTTGAAGACGGTGGGTAATATTATCCATTTTGCAACACGAACTGGAGGTAAGCAACAGTAATTTTGTAGCTCGTTTTTATTTTAATTGTATTTTTGTTGCAGATGAAATGGTTAAGCTTCTGTTTTCGCGCAGGTGCAGTGCAGGGAAAAAAACACTGAGTTTAGGGCAATCGGTTCGTAGCTTTGCTTCAAACTGTGCGATATAGTCACGAGGAGCGACCAAAATTTCTGACATCCAGAAATTCATCCGACCATCCGATTGTCGATCGTGAGAGGTTAATCGCCTCTCGTTTCTCCCTGTACACTGCACGAACACTGCACGACAAACGACGCACAACAAAGCTGAAAATCG